>JAVLUX010000039.1:1610000-1630000 GCA_032164185.1 Moxostoma hubbsi | reverse complement strand
GTTCTGCGCTCTCACACGCAGTGTTTTTCCGTCTCGAGCGGTTCATTTCACTGCTGCTCCACACAATCTCGTTTGGTGCAACTTATAACGTTCACTTGACCGCAAGATATGCAAACACTCCCCCTGATTTGTGATGAGAATCATTTATAAATTGGCGCTTATGAAAATTTACTACGGTTTTACCATGTACTGTACCGTAGTACGTGTTATTTTTTGCAGAATGCAGAAATTAAAGACAGACAAAGTAAATATGAACATTGTGAACAGTGTTTACAATACTGCCTTAACAGGGATAGCACAAAGGTGTGTGTGACTGAGTGCAGACCTGCTAACATTTGGAAAATATTTAACATTAATAACGTTATCCTAACGCTACGTCATTTGCAAGCTAGCGTGCTTGTTCACCTGGGGCCGGTTGCACCAGCTTTGCGTAAGTTAGAACTTAGCCTCGTTGTGGCGTAAATGGGCACCAAGTCACAATTTACGCACTACTAAATATTTGAGCATTGCACCATTAAACTTAGGTAGGAAGTAATGGATAAACAAACTATTTACGGAGGCCTCCGACCAGGAGTAACTGATGAAATAAACAAGCAGACTAATATTTCATGACATCAATGACCTCATGTTTTGTCATTATCCATCAAGGAGCTTCAGGTAATAATTTAGTTATCTAGGAAGGCCTATATTTCTAGATATTTTTTTTAATTGAATAGGCTACATTTTTCATTTTGCCTATTTCAGGATGTGTGACTATATAGCTGATTTCATTTTTAAACAAAATGTAAATCCTGAACTCAAACTTGTTTTACTCCTATCTCATTGACGGTGTTTTACATCACAACAATTGTTTTTAATTATTTGTTACATATGTAAATTAGGGATGTGCGAGACTAGTCGACTAAATGGTACAGCTGCTGCTAGTCGACATTGGAAATAATAGTCACATTACTCCCAAAAAAAAATTCCAAGGTTGGCAGGTCTGTGGACAGGTCAGCGAAGCGCACGTGTAAACACACTCCTAATCTCATGCATCATTGTAGTGTAAACAAATTGGTGGCATGCATACCCGGCAATAGCGTTCACGAGCGCATGTTATCAATAACCATCTTTACTCTGCAAAGGTGGCACATGAGCTGCATCTAAAATATCATTTAGGTGCATTTACACGGTCCGTTAAATGCTGCTCAGAGCAGGCATAAATGCATTTACACAGCAACAACAACTGCATAAATACTGTTATGAGATTAATGTTTTAAATATAAAGTTATCAAAACAGAAACATGAAACAAAGTTATACTGTTAAATATGAAACTAAATTTTGAAATGAATGCTCTATAATAATATATGATGCTGCATTTCATTTAGCAGCATCAAAACTGCCTTTGATTCTAGGGGATGAGGTGGGCCAGAGCAGGCATAATTTAGTCTGGCTTTTGCGTTTTTTCACAGAAGTTTGAGCAGGCACAAAGCAGGCTTAACTCTGCTGTGTAGAGATCTGTCTGTCTGACTGTTTATCTGACTATCCTTGTAACAGTCTGACTATCTAGTTAGCTGGTGGTTCATCTTGCTGTAATGTCTATTTAACCATCAAACTTTAAAATTTTGGTTAAAGCTTTAAGACCAGGCTTTATCAAGCCAACTTATTGATAATACATTAATTCATATTTCACTTTTGAAGGAGTATGTTCAGTAGAATATTAGTTTTTGCTGTAGAAATTGTCAAGAATCGTGACATTTTACTGGCGTTTGTATCGACTGCTGATATTTTGGTGTCCTGACAGCCCTATTTTGACACAATTGCCTTGCTGTAACTCTATTTCAAACCAAAGAGTTCTGTCTTGTTGTTTCCTGATATTATGTATTTGATTAAGTCCTCTAATCCATATAAGTAAATATAAAGTATACTAATGGCGTTGCTCATCTCCCTCTCAGAACCGTAAGAATGATGAGGCGTCATACGAGAAGATGCTCAAACTAAAAAGGGACCTGAGCCGAGCCGTCACCATCTTAGAGATGATCAAGAAACGAGAGAAGAGCAAACGAGAACTGCTCCACCTCACACTGGAGATTGTCGAGAAGAGGTAGACACACACACACACTGAGCTCCTGCAGAAATCTTATCAGTGACATAATTGCATGTTATTATTTTGTAATGAATATGCAAATGTGTGATTATAATATGTGAATATCTCGGCTCTGGAATTTTCTTAATTGCCTCTGTTATTCTGTCTTATAGTGTGCGAGTGTGTTTGTGCATAATAAGATCGGGTCATGGATTTTTAATTAGCTATGGCTGCGTTGCGTACACTAATTAAGGGGTAATGTTTTACATGGCTGTATGAGCAATTATAGTTCACCATCCATGTACATTAAGCTGAATCACCAGGGTAGAGCTCCATTATTTGTCTCTGAATTACTGAAATAAGATGTGTAATTTGTGTGTGCATGTATGTAATGGGATTTATTGTAAGGCTTACAAATAACAAAGTTATTACCGCTCGCAAAGCAAAAAGAAAAAAAGATGAATTTAGCTTTTCTGTCGTGTTTCTAAAACCGCAGAGGTTGCCTTTTTTAAATAGCCTACTCTCTCTTTTCAGGAACACCATGCCAGACTTCGGCTCTGAAGTGATGGCAGAAGCACTAGCTATGGCTAAACCAGTTTATAAGATTCCCATATTGCCCTTCTCCAACAGCACGCAATACCGCCACCAGGATCATATGGACTTTAAAGACTACAAGACCAAGGTGGGTACACAGTTGACATGCACTGACCTAGCATCATTAGATATATATGTAAAGGATGATGTGCAGTCAGACAGTCATTATCAAAATAAATCAGACAGGGGGATTAGAGGACTTGTATCATCCTGAAGGGGTTTACTTCGTGATAATGACCGACTGACTACATTATCCAGCTTTTTAAACGACTACTTTTCCAATTGCAAGAGATGCAAGAGACTTATACTATACAGCTATGTAGAAAATCAGAAATCGGATGCCTGGGATAACAGTGAATACATT
The DNA here is from genome assembly GCA_032164185.1 of Moxostoma hubbsi. Classification (NCBI taxonomy): domain Eukaryota; kingdom Metazoa; phylum Chordata; class Actinopteri; order Cypriniformes; family Catostomidae; genus Moxostoma; species Moxostoma hubbsi. The sequence continues at coordinate 1,626,976 of JAVLUX010000039.1, read as the reverse complement.
TTAGCAATCATTTTACAACATTGCTTGTCCCAGTAAAGTTTGCAACTTGTATTTATGAGTTCGATAATCTGACATCATTTTTTTTTTTTTGGTAGTTGAAAAATTTGTAGCACTATTAAAAAAAATATTTAAATAAAATCTATCTTTCTCAGCCTGAGAAGGCAGAGGTGATCAGAACGAAAAGGAAGTACGAGAAGAAACCCAAAGTCCTGCCTCTCTCAGCCCCCTTGCACACTGGCCCCTCCCTCTTTAACCCCAAAGACCTCAACCAATACGACTTCCCCAGCTCCGACGACGAGCCCTTTTCACAGGTACACACACATCCTTGACCTGAATTGTGTGAAATTTAAATTCTGTCATTTACTCACCCTCATGTCATTACAAACCTATATGACTTTCTTCACATTGGAGATGTTTAGAAGGATGTTCATGTTAACTATTTTTCAAAAAAATGTAAGTGGATTGTGAACAGGCTGGCTGTCATGCTCAATCATGTCCATGATGATGGTTTTGTGTGAGGAACTGGTTATTCACTGCTTGGCAGTTGTAGTCACCATTCACTTACATTGTATGAAAAAGAGAAACTTGGACTGTTATCTACTGGTATTCTGATGGAAAGAGTTCTTTTTTTAATGAACTATTCCTTGATTTGGAGTTTGTTTCCAATCGTTTGACTATTGTTCGTGAAGACTTCCTCTTCCTATTGTGCAGATGCATTCTGGGTCGTCAGAGGCGGAGGAAGAAAATGAGCCTGACGGAGCATTTGCCTTCAGGAGGAAAACAGGATGCCTTTATCATGCCGTAGGTGTCAAAACACTGCTCTTGGATCTCATATATCTCTCATCCCTTGTTTCTTCTATTTGCCTCTCAAACAACCTTCCTCTTTCCTCTCTCCACAATTGTTCTACACATCTGTTTATCCCTAAAACCCATGTAAACACAGGCTCCGTTACGCAACCTTGTCAGCAGCCTACATTGGCAGCATCCTAACCTAAATAGACCCACATTATTGACTTTTAATTTACATAAACATATAGCTCCCACAATAATCAGTTTGATTAGATTAAAAAATGTTTATATACTTTTTGATATTAAATGAAGCATATCTGTTTATAATCAACATTTCTCTTGCTTTGTCTGTTTAGAACTATTTTGCCAACTTTTGGAATGGCATACGTGTCGGGAGTACATCTATAAGGCCTTAAAATGTTGCCTACTTGGGCAGCGCGCTAGGTTTTGGAACAGAGCCCAGGCTCTTTTTGTAACTGTCCCTGTAACACTTTTATATCTAAATGATCTCTGTTGTGATTGGATAACCTCCTGTTCTCGCTGCACTGTTTTTGCAGGCCCGTTTGGATCAGAGTGGCAGTTGGCCCTGGTGTGGAGAATCAGAAGGAGGGTCTTGTGACCCGCGGTTCCGGTACTCCCTTACCACACTTACCGCTCCCCGACGCTGTGTCGGATTGGCAAGGCGACGGGCGGGACGAGGCGGCAGGTTAATATCATTGGCCTACAGTCCACAGCAATCCATGCAATTGAATTTGTCAATCTGTCCAAGATAGATTTATTATAAGGGCTTTTCTATGGATCCGTCATTGTACACCTGTGTCAGACAGATGCTTTTGGAGCATCTTTCTTTAGTTGCGTTGTGTTATAAATGCAGCATTTTTAGGCCAATGTTTCATGTTAAATATAGTTTAAAACTTAGAAAAACACATCCCTTCATTCGTAATTGTGCTCCTTCCAGCTGTGTTTGAATGCTTCTCAGGGTTGCTTGACACTAGCGCTAGCACAAGATGAGTTTGGTTTGTTCCCTGCACAGCTGCATGTTGCCTCTACAGCTGGAGTTTTGCTTACTGCCCCCTGCTGAAAAACAAATTGGTGTATTAAGGAGCACTTTTAACTATAACACACCAGGGACTCTTATTTTGAAATAAGACTTGGCTTTGCTAGACTTATCGATATTTAAATATTAACCAAATTAAGCTTTTTGTAGCCTATATATTAAACTGGATCAATCAGTAAAATTGATATATCGGTTTACCTCTAGTAGGAATATTACTTATTACATTATGGGGAAATTATTAATTTGTGTGAAATTTTTTTGAACGTATATTTTATAGAATTAATTGCACTAAATTGCCATGTTAAATCGGCAGCCCTAATATATGCATTTCATTATTTTCTTTTTTTTTATAAATTGGCTTTTTTTTTTTTTTTTTTTTTTACACAAACACTGGGGTTTTAAACTGTATTTAGTCATTTCCCAAATTTTGTTAACAGTGGTGTAAAAATTGCAAACCTTTATATAAAATAGACAGTAAAACTTTTCGCATATAGCATGTACAGTCGTGGCCAAAAGTATTGGCAGTGACATATGTTTAAAAAGTTTCATTGACAACTTAATCAAACCCAAATTTTATTTAAAACCCAAATTTCAACTGGCCCTGGCACAAAATGACTAGCTAACATCATTTCACAAATCATATCAGCAGCACCTGGGAAAGTGTGAACGAGTACTAGTCAGGTGAAATCATCATTCTGATTGGATTATTAGAGCAGACTGATTGCTATAAAAGGAGGGAAGAAGTGCTTCCAATCATTGTGTTCTTGTTAGCAATGGTTACCTCCTAAAAGACGTGCAGCCATCATTGCTTTGCATTAAAATGGCCTCACATGCAAAGAAATTGCTGCAAAGAATTTTGCAGTAGAACGAACCATTTACCGGATCATCAAGAACTTCGAGAGAGGTTCAACTGCAGTGAAGAAGGCTTCAGGACATCCCAGAGTGTCCAGCAAGCTTCAGGACCATCTCCTCCTGAGGAGTCAGTTACAGAATCGTGACACCACCAGTACAGAGCTGCTCAATATTGGCAGCAGGTTGGTGTGAGTGCATCTGCACGCACAGTGAGGTGAAGACTTTTGGACAATGGCCTGTTGTCAAGAAGGGCAGCAAAGAAGCCACTTCTCTCCAAGAAAAACATCAAGGACAGGCTGAAATTCTGCAGGAAGTACAAGGATTGGACAGCAGAAGACTGGTGCAAAGATATTTTCTCTGATGAAGCCCCTATTCCCGACGGATTGTGACATCTGGAAAATCGATAGTCCGGTGAAGAAAAGGTGAACGCTACCATGAGTCCTGTGTCGTGCCAACAGTGAAGCATCCTGAGACCATCTATGTGTGGTTTCTTTTCATCCGAGGGAGTGGGCGCTCTCACAATTTTGCCCAAATCACTGCCATGAATAAAGAATGGTATCAAAATATCCTGCATGAGCAACTTCTCCCAACGATCCAGGAGCAATTTGGTGATGATCCGTGCTTTTTCCAGCATGATGGAGCACCATGTCACAAGGCAAGAGTGATAATGAAGTGACTCTGAGATCATTACATTGACATTTTGGATCCATGGCCAGAAAACTCTCCGGATCTTGATCCCATAGAGAACTTGTGGTCAATCCTCAAAAGCAGAGTGGACAAGCAGAAGCCGAGCACTAATAACGCAAGAATGGATCGCCATCAGTCAAGATTTGGACCAGAAGCTGATATCCAGCATGCCAGAGCGAATTGCAGAGGTTATGAATAACAAGGGTCAACGCTGTAAATATCGACTCTTTGCATATATTGAATGTTTTAGCCAATAAAAGCTAAAATTGAAGTCACTGCCAATACTTTTGGCTACGGCTGTAGTAGGAATGGGTACTCGAGTACTGGAAAGTGACCACAATAATCAATCTTGAAAACAATGATCAATAATGATTATGCGTGATGTGACTTTTCACTTAATTTGAAATTCAGCGACAAACAAATGTGTCAAAGAGGGGCCTTTTTTTAATTTGAGATGGATTATGTAATGATTTTTGGCAGTACCTTGAAGTCTGAATCATCAAAGCAAGAAGCTCCAAAACAGCGCACCATGACTTTCCATCTAGAGCAGAGACAGCACTGAACACTTTAGAGAAGCGCGCACACCAGAGGAGTTCTTCCATTCGAACAGCTAGATGGAGCGCAGTTAAATGGAACAGAATGAAGGGTCTTAGAACAGTTCAAAATGCACCTTATTTTTAATCTAGCTCCATATAAAGCATCTGAAAGCTTTTGGATGAATCCATTGATTCTCGATGTGAATGCACTGTGGCCATTTGATTTCTAAGGAAAAATAGCCGTATATTCCACATCCGTGGTCATTGTGTTTAACTGCATGCTGTTTTGCGATAAATCACTGATTTTTTTTCTTTTTTTTTTAAATTACATATCGGATGAAACTAGAGACTCAATCAGGTTTCAGTTTAATAACTTTGTGAGGTTTCTTGGCAGATGTAGTTTTGTTGGCATTTCTCCTAAAGACAATCTCTGCTGAGAACAGCACCTTTTGTTGACTTGACACGTTTTACCCATTACTAACAGCCCAGAGTGTCCTTAACTGAATTCAGTCGAATTAAATTATTCATAGCATATCGCAAGGACAAAACACAGTACATGCAGTAGGATGTGGGGTCACACAAGGTTAATGACCAAATATTTTTAGTTATATATTGATTCTGCCTTATTTTTTTGCACTTTTTTGGTAGCGGAATACATTATAAAAGTCTTTAATACTGACTATGCTAGACACTGGACCAACATATTTTTGTATTTTAATTAAGAATTTCATACCCTTTCAAACCTTATTAGTGAAAGTGCTTTGTCTTGATTGAATTTTACCTGTTCCTCAGGATTCTCCTAGACAGAGCATATTCGGATTTGGACGATTTATTTCAAAGTCTGGATTCGGAGCCGGACTTGTCCTTTCCTGCTTCTCCTATCAATATGGAAACCACTTCCCAAACCAATACCTCAACCCACACATCGTCTTCATCACAGTCATCATCTTCCTCACATCTGGCGTATTCAGACCTGAGACAGATCCTACGAAACATCAAAGCGTGCCGCTGGAGGCACTTTAAACCACGGACACTAACCAGCCAATCAGGGACCAGAGATATGCTGTCACGGATACAAGGGTTTAGAGGGTTGGTCAGGGGCAACGCTGGACTTGGCGGCAGTACGCAGGGCAGATCGGCGGGCATGGGACCAGCTGCAGTAGGTGAGTGAACTGGCACGTACTAGTTTGCATATCAAGTGCTGGAACTGCTTATTGCTCATGATTAATTCAGAGGCATCAATGAAGACTAGAAATTAACAAGGCAGGATGGTGGTTATAGTTGAGAATGCTTGGCGTTTTATGCACTTCATTTCACCAAAGTGGCATTCAACTGATCACAAAATATAGTCAGGACATTACTGATGTAAAAAACAGCTCCATCACTATTTGAAAAAAACAAACATTTTTGATAAAATCTAGATGGGCCCCATTTCCAGCAGCCATCACTCCAACTTATCCTTGAGTAATCATGCTAAATTGTTAATTTGGTAGAAAATAATTTGCCATTATATCAAACACAGTTGAAAGCTATTTGGTTTGTTAAATGAAGCTTAACATTGTTTTTATGTTAGAGTTGCCACAGTATGCAATAGACTGGTGTGTGATAAGGTCTATATTAGGTCAAAAGAGAAACAGCTTTCTCTAGAAACTCGTCAGTCAATCATTGTTTTGAGGAATGAAGGCTATACAATGCTTGAAATTATCATAAAACTGAAAATTTCATACAACAGTGTACAATAAAATCTTCAAAGACAAAGGTCAACTGGCTTTAACAAGGACAGAAAGAGATGTGGAAGGCCAGATGTACAGTACAACTGAACAAATGGATTAGTACATCACAAGTCTAGTTTGAGAAATATAAACCTCACATGTCCTCAGCTGACAGCTTCATTGAATTCTGCCCGCTCAACACCAGTTTCATGTACAACAGTAAAGAGAAGACTCAGGGGTGCAGGACTTATGGGAAGAATTGCAAAGAAAAAGCCACTTTTGAAACAGAAAATCAAAAAGGAAGGTTTGAGTGGGCAAAGAAACACATACATTGGACAACAGATCATTGGAAAAGAGTGCTATAGGTCTTAAACCCATTTACCTTTTGTGGGATCTGTTAGACTGTAAGGTGCAAAGGAAGTGCCCGACAAGACAGTCACATCTATGCAAGTGCTACAGGAAGTGTGGGGTGAAAGGTCAAGTGCTACAGGAAGTGTGGGGTGAAAGGTCACCTGAGTATCTGGATAAACTTACAGCTAGAATACCAAGGACCTGAAAAGCTGTCATTGCTGCACTTGGAGGATTTTATGATGAGAACTCTCTGAAGTAGTTTAAGAAGTTCTGAACGTTTTACAATAGTAATTTTTCAAATTATTAATGTCCCGACTATACATTGTGATGTGTTGAATGCCATTTTGTTGAATAAAAGTACCAATTTCTTTCCATTAGAGCAAAATCTGTAAATTATTCCAAACTTTTGGCAGCCAGTGTACATAGTTTCAAAATGTTTCCAATTCAAATAAATTCTGGATTCTTAAAGGAATGTTACAGGCTCAATAGGTGTAAATCTTAGCTGATGCCATTTTTGGCAATGTTGATTATTACAAAAAGTAATTTTGTCATCCCTCATCTAAATGACAATATTTGGAATTTGGGAGAAATGTTGTCAGAACTTTAAAGAATAAATCAGAAATGTTAATTTTTTCAAACACATACCCATAAATGATAAATCCAGAGAAACTGATAATTTTGCAGTGGTATCTTAATTGTTTACAGAGCTGTATATATACTGTTTATTCAGATAGTAGTATATTTTTTTCACATCTACACTCCTTACCCCATAATCACAAAGCAAAAAACAGATTTTTGATTACTTTGCAAGTTTATTAAAAATAAAAAACTGAAATCACATTGACACAAGTATTCAGACCCTTTGCTATGACACTTGAAATTTAGCTCAGGTGCATCCCAGTTCTCTGGAATATCTTTATACTTTGGAGTCCACCAGTGGCAGATTGATTTGGATATGATATGAAAAGGCACACACCTGTCTATATAAGGTCTCACAGCTGAAAATGATGATCAGAGCAAAAACCAAGCCATGAGTTCAAAGGAACTGCCTGCATAGATCAGAGACAGAATTGTGTCAAGGCACAGATCTGGGGAAGGCTACAAAAAAATGTTGGCTGCATTGAAGGTTCCCAAGAGCACAGTGGCCTCCATAATTCTTAAAGAATTTTGGAACAGCCAAGACTCTTCCTAGAGCTGGCCGCCTTGCCATACTGAGCAATTGGAGGAGAAGGTCCTTGGTAAGGTAGGTGACCAAGAACCCATTGGTCACTCTGGTTGAGCACAAGAGATCATGTGTGAAGATGGGAGAAACTTGCAGAAGGACAACCATCACTGCACACTCCACCGAACTGGGCTTTATAGCAGAGTGACCAGACGGAAGCCTCTGCTCAGTGCAAGATACATGAAAGCCCGCTTGGAATTTGCAAAAAAGCAAATTAAGGAACAATGAAAGAGAGCGAGTTTTGGGGGTTATTTTAATTTATTTTTAAAGTATTGTTTTTGTAACAATTGACTTTGTTTGACACCAGAGCCACAAATATTACGCACTGCAATTTGTGTAGACTTTCTAGTCAAATTCTTAAAATTTGAGTGGAAGCTCAGCTCTTAAGGCTCTGGGTTTCTGACCGAAAGGTCGGGGGTTCAAGCCCCAGCACTGTCAAGATACCACTGTTGGGCCTTTGAGCAAGGCCCTTGACCCTACCTGCTCCAGGGGTGCTGTTTCATAGCTGACCCCATCTCTGACCCCAGCTTAGTTGTGATATGCAAAAACAGCTCAATTTCATTGGCTCTGTACCTGTACTCTGCACAATGACAATAAAGTTGAATCTTAATCTTTAAATAAATGGTTGTTTGGCTAACTTTGAGGTGTATGTACACAAGATGATGTAAAAGATTGTAGAACACTACCTTCTGTTGTTGTGTATGTCAAATTCTGCATCTTTATGCATGTTTTGTTCTAGCGTTCACAGCTGAACAGTATCAGCAGCATCAAGAACAGCTGGCACTTATGCAGAAACAACAGCTAGAGCAGACACAACAGCAGGCCAATGACATGGCTGCCACTCAGGTGTGTATCAGACACGTACACAAGTATCATTGGTGCATGTCTTTGAGTGTGGTTGGATTATTTATTTTGTCCAATTCTTTTCTTAGTCTCTTGGGTCCAAGACATTAGACTCAGTCAGCGCGCAGTTTGCCGCCTCTGCTCTGATGACCTCTGACCAGCTTTTAACCCTAAAGATCAAAGAGGATGGCATAGTAGGAAGTGGAGTCAACGGGGTCATCCAGGCTTCAGGTTTGTGATCTGGACAAATTAAACCAATAGTTCACCCAAAAATGAAAATGGTCATCATTTTCCCTCAAATGATGTTCCATACCCACATGACTGACTGACATCTGTGGAACACAAAGGGAGATGTTTAGAAGATTTTTCACTAATTTCCATAGTGTATGGGTACTGGTTCTGTCAGGCTCTAAAACTGACAAAACACATCATAAAAGTAGTCTATTTGACCTGCGTCCTGTATTTCAAGTCCAATTTAAGTCATTAATAATTGACAACTGTGGTCACCATTTACTTTCATTATATGGAAAAGAGCTCAGACACTATACTATAAATAATTCCTTTTGGACTCCATGGAAGAACGTCATGCGTGTTTGAAAGGAAATTAGATGTACATGATTACGGAATATGAAATTTTGGGTGAACTATTCTTATTAAACGACAAGTTTGTTCATTTGTATTTTCTCTTCATTGATTTTGTTTCTGATCTATAATCATTTGCAGGAGTTTACAAGGGATTGAGTATCTCTGCCACATCCTCTGCTTCTGTCCTCACTAGCCAACCATCTTTAGCCGCTGCCCCGCCTACCTTCTTCTCCTCCACTAGCAACTGTAACACTAGCTCCACCCACACTCTCCACAACCCTATAGGTAACCACAGTAACAACACAGCGAACTCCACCTCTCAGGTTCTGATCGGCAACAACCTTCGTCTGAGTGTGACCACACCCTCTATCGCTAGTCTGAATGCCCGTCACCTCCCCAGAAGTCTCAGCAACATGCCGCCCGCTGCCTTGAAGCTTGCCGCAGCTAGCAACTGTCAGCTTCCCAAAGTCAGCACTGGGTAAGGAAACACACACGTTTACTTATTCACACAAAATCCAAATATATTTTTTACATATGTTGGCCAAAGTTTAAACATATGCAAATATTTGTTGGCAAATATTTTTACAAATATTATTTATTGTATACAAAAATTGTATACATATTTGGGATAGGGATGTGCTTTTTGGTCATTTTGTCTACTCGAGTACTTGTGAAGTACTCTGGTGGGGGGGCACATAGACATATGTACTGTATATGTCATGCGTCTTTTGCTGCTGCATTGTCTCGTTGTTCCAACGTCTATTCATTAACATAGGCTCTTTTAATGTAGTATGTTACAATAAGTACAAAAGAGGGCATAATCAAAATATAATGCAAAATGTTTTGTCATGTTCTGAAGACTCACTGGTCAAGTCATTGAAGTAATCCTCCGAATATGCATCTCTGTTATTCCTTCAGGTTACCATAATAAGCTTTAGTAAGTCAGTGTTTCCCAACCACTGTGCTGTGGCACTAGCGTGGGTGCCGTGAAAGATTGTCAGGTGTGCCGTGGAAAATTATGAAATTCCACATAAATAAATGCATAAAAAAAATAAAGAATTATAATTTCAGGGATCCAAACTCCTCACCTTTCGGAGAAATTTGCCATTTTGAACCCATAATCGGTCACTTTTGTGATTGTGAAGAACGATTCATCTACAAAAGTGAGTGATATTTCTACGCGTTAAGGGTCAGCACATGACTCGCGTCAGCGCTGCAGAATAAATTGAAGTCTATGAAGTGACGTCACTTTACACCAAAGTGTTTTTCATGCACGTTTTTGCTTCAACTATATCTTTGAGAGTACTAAGCAACAAGATATATTTAAAAACTGTCCAAATTTGTGAAGAGACACTGAATGTCTCATAATTTCTTGTAATTAAATCTAATAAAAAAGGAAATCTTATGGACTGATGGAAAAAAATGTATAGTCCCTACCAGATGGGTTCAAGAGTCACCAAATATCTGCAAGACCAAGATTTTACACATCTAGGGGGCGTACACACTTTTTGCTTCACTATGATGAGGACTGAGTCCATCAAAAGATTAAAGTCTCCTCCCAATATTATATCATGAGGGGTGCCAACGGATTTTAACATCCCTCCAAGATCAGCCGTGAGCGTCGTTAGGCACGTAAATATTAGCTAAAACCAAACTTTGCCCCCTGAATTTCTGTTAATACAATAATTATTCTCCCTAATTTATCTTAAAACTGTTTGAGTGATTAGAATTGTAGATGTTTACTTATCAATGTAATGGCTCCCCTACTCTTACTTGAGCCCGCACTAAAGAAAACATGCCCACCCCATATCTTCCCAATTTTTTCAGCTTCCTGCGGGAAAAGATGCATTTCTTGAAGAAACACGATCACATTTCTTATGCTTAAGAAAAACGATAACTTTCCTCCTTTTTTTGGGGTGCCCCAACCCATTCACATTCCATGTGGAGAAACCCATTCATATTAACATCTGACATTTTGATAGAATAAACAAAATAAACTGTCAAAAATACCATGTTGGACCACATTCCAACATTAGTGCCACAATCAAACCCCAAACTCAATGACTATTTGTTGACAAATAGTTGATACGTTGTCAAAGGCTTTTCGCAAATATTCAATATAAATTTGGGATATTTTATATATTGGTAAACATTTGTTGGCAAATATTTTATACCAATATGTTGAATATAATTTGTGCACATTTTATACATTGGCCTAGTTTCTTTTCGCAAATATACATATGTTGGCTAGTATTTTATACATTGGCGAATATTTGTTGGCAAATTTTTAATACATTTGTCGGCAAATATTTTATTCAAGAATGTACATTGGTGTTTTTTTTTGGGGGGGGGGGGTGCTAATATTTAATTTTTTACATATGTTGGCTACATATGCTTTGACAAATATTTATTGGCAATTATTGAATAAATTTGTTGAATATTTTTTATTTTTTTTTAATGCAAATTTTATTTAAAGTATCCTGCAAAAGTAGTTGGGTGATAAAAAAAAGATTAGGTTAGTTATGCAAGTACAATAGTTTTTCTCTACCAGGTTACTGATGTTTGTTTGATTGTTCGCAGGGAGAATCACGAACAGGAAAAGCAGTCCCTCAACAGTATAGCAGAGAACACAGTCGCCATGGAGGTGACGTAGTCACCATTGCCCGGGCGACGTTCTTTTTCTGTCAAGTCCAGTCTTCTGGTGCTGTGTACCATTTAGGTTTGGGGAAACAAAAGGACAACAGGTTTCCAGGGCAACTGTCTGAACATGACAGCAAATTTCATCTCGTCTTTACCCACCCACCCCACCCACCCCTTTTTTTTTTTCTTTTTCTTTTATAACCATTTAAGTGTTTTGTTTAAAAAAAAAAAAAAAAAAAAAAAAAAGTGATGTGTAAAACTATGAATATGGCTAATATTCGATGTACAGAAATTACATATTTGTAAAACCCTACCACCACCACCCTTGTATATACGCTACTAGAAAACTAAACTGTTGAGTTGTGATGTTTTGCACTTGGGGAATCAAAGTGAATGAGGGGGAAATGCGGAATGTGAGCATGAAGCGTGAGGTCAGGTAAAAGTGAGTGTGTGCATAGTGGTGCATGGTAAGGAACCTGCTATTCTTCCTATTTATTGTGCTGTGTTTACGGTTTGTTTGTCCTACCCCCCGACCCCCCCCCCCCCCCCCCTTTTTTTTTTTTCAACACTGTGTCCCTAGTTGTTTCCTGTGATGTAAGTGTTTAGGTAGCTGCCGATTCCCTATTTTACCCCTCAGTTTTCAAACTCGACTGGTTTATGCTTGGTGAATCAGATTGAACATTAATGGTATCATGCAATTTCTTTTGGTTTTGTTTTTTTGTTTCCCCCTTCTCTTCTGGGAGGGATGGGGACATCTGGGATTGGACACCCTTTGGGGTTCAGGGTTAGGGAAGGGCAAATTTAGGGGGTGGTTATAGAAATCTTCCATTTTTATTATCCCAAATAATAACAAAAAAAACAAACAAGGGATGAAGTCTTCATTTGGGAGCTTCCGATGATTCCACATCAACAAAGCACTATTATTTTTGATTATTTTGTCCAAGTTTTGATTATTGCTGCTTTTTGTATAAATTCAGTTCCTTTTCATACAATAGAAAGTTCAGATTGTCCCCATTATTATTTCTTTTGTACAACAAAGATCAGAGTTATTTTTGTATCAGCGTTTTAAAAAAAAAAAGAAATTTCAGTTCTGTGGTGAAGTGTCTTTTGCACTTCATTAACGGAAGACTTCATTCTTTGGTTGCTTGTTGCGAAACATCACACACAACAGCTGGTGAATGTCCACCACGGCTGCATCCAAGTTATCATTCCAATTTAAAGGCATATTGGAGACCAAGGAAGAACAAGGTTGGATGCCTAACAAATGCCGTCGTCTCTTGATCTTTCTCTAAATGTTACCCAGCAGACTCTGGACTAATTCAAGGCCTGAAAACCACAAATTAAAGGTTGTGCCTTCCTTTGGGAATGTCCTGCTCTGTCTCTTCCGTGAAGAGGATGCTCTGGATCAAGACCGCTGTGTTGCGGTATACACTTGTCCGGAGATGCCCGGTCCACTGGCTGAGCTCAGTCCTCCTCCAGGGGTTTTCTAGTCTGATCTGGAGGGAGGTGGAAAAATTAAAAATATTTAAAAAAAAAAAAAAAAAAGGAAAAAAATATTATTGAATAAGTAAAAAAAGATGTGACAATTCAACATGAATCAGACAATAAAGCCCAGGTTTTTATGTGAATTGAGTCATTGGTTTCCTTTGTGTGAATGAATGATTAAAAGCAGATGAATTTTGCGCAATTTAAAAAAAATAAAAAATGATATCCCAACTTGATATGCAAAATCAGTTATTTGTAGGTAGATTTTTTTTTTCTTTGACAATTTTAAGGACATTAAAAATATTTTGTTTAGGATGAGAAAACAACTGGTTAAAATGTAAATTTGACAAACCTTAATGTATTGGTGTGTGTGGGATTTTTTTCCTTGTAAAAAGCTGGATTTTCATTGCTGGACATGGATGCATTAAAGGAGAAACTGAACTGTAAAATGGCAAATATACAGTACACAACATAAATGAAACCTAGCAAATTTATCTCCTTACAAAAATGACCTTTTTGGTGTACATGTAATGTAATGCAACTCTGATTTATCAGATACTAATGAAATGTCTATACTAAAGAAAAAATGTCTTCCCAAAATGATAAAAGGCCATGATGCAAAAATGAGTACACCTACATGAAAGTTATAATATGAAACTTAAAATGTTTTCTGGTGCTAGTTGAGGGACATTGTTCAGCAGATTGTTCTTTTGAACCATCACACAACTAGACATGGTAAAAGTTTTACTTATCCCACTGAATCACTTTCAGACTCATTACTGACAACAAATGGACCATATGGGAGAGAATTAAGTGAATGAAGTGATGTTCAACAAAATGTTAAAAGAGAAGATGTGACCCTATCTCCCCACCCTGGGCTGTCTGGCAGTATTTAAGCATGACAATGACCCTAAACATTATTCCAAAGCCACTGCTGCATTCCTATAGATTAACAACATAGTACGTCACCCAACGTCAACCCTATTTGAGCACCTGTGGGGTGCAAGTGGAGTATCTCTCCCCATTAAACATCAGGGTACTGAAGGACATCATCCTCCAGGAGTGGAACAGGATTTAGGTGACGATATTTCATGAGCTTGTACACTAGATGTCAAGAAGGGTCAGAGCAGCATTTAAAAATGATGGAGGACTTTCTAAGTACTAAAATATTCCACACTAATTTATTCAAGGGTGAACTCATTTGTGCAACCCTTAAGCATAGCTGCCTAATTTAATTATTTGACACATATTGATCAAATATCGTTCGATTTTGTTATTAAGTAGATGTTTAATACATTTCAATTTTGTCTGCGTTTGAGGGTGCTCTAATGTTCGTTTGAGGGTGCTTGGCACACTGATCCCGGGACAGCAGCTCTCAAGTGTTTGCAGCAGTTCTCGAGTCAACAGTACACTGATCACGGGACAGCAGCTCTATTATTATTCTAACTTACTTAAAGGAAATAAGCAATATGCGTTTACACATGGCCTTATTGAATGTGTTTGTGTGTGTATTCTACGACGCCGGGGTATTAGCATGATGTGCAGTGACGTCATTGCGCAATGACGTAAAACCACCACTCAGACCACCTCCTGAGGTGCACCAACTAATGCACAACAGAGAATGTAGGTATTCCTGAGGTGCTTTTTTAAAAGCTGAAGTCACGTATCAGTTTAATTTTCACACAATGTCTAAAATGTGGCGCACAAAAAAACAGGGAAATACAGCCTAACGGTCAAAAACTAAGACTTATTTGTCTTTGTTAATATTAGTTAATAAAAATACAATTGTCCATTGCAAGTTCATGTTATTTCATAATGAATATACATATGTTAACAAACACAACTTTTGATTTGAGAAATGTATTAGTATATGTTGAAATTAACATTAAGATTAATAAAAGCTGTAAAAGTATTGTGCATTGTTAGTTCATGTTAACTAATGTTCTTAAGTATTGTTGTGTATTGTTAACCTTATTGTAAAGTGTTACCATCTTTTTTAATGCTTTACTGGTGTGCCACAATGATGTAATGCATTTTAATTATCTATATTATCATTTTCTATAATATATATTTTATTTATAATGATTTAAATATAACTATTTATAAGTGTTTAATCGTTAATTATTGAATTATTGTTATTTGAGGGGCTTTCAAGCAAATATTTATATATGCGAATAATTAAGATTATATTATGGCATTACAGAATTTTCAAATGGTTCTATGGCATCAGAATCTTCAAAAGGTTTTTCTATGACATCATAGATTTTTCAAGAGTTCTATGACATCAGAATCTTTAAAAGGTTCTATGACATCATAGATTTTCAAGAGTTCTATGACATTATCAGAATCTTCAAAAAGTTTTGTCATCTTTGAATCTTTAAAAGGTTCTCCAATGGCATAAGATGAAATTCAAAAGGTTCTTCTTTGGCATCTTATAATCTTTAAATGTTAAATAATCTTAAATAGGCCTACAGTATGGCATCATATTTCAAAATGTTCTCACAGGCATCAAGCTGTGAAGCCCTTTATTTTTTTGGAAACTTTATTTTGAGGAGTATGGACAAAATAGAGATAACATAATGCTATAGCACAGCGTTTTCATATGGCATCTTAGTGTATGTGTGTTGCCTGTGGATTGTATAATGTACAATTATACTGTGAGAGTGAAGAATCCCAATGTGTTTTTGTGATATTCCCACATGCTTTTTGTTCAGCTTTTGTCAAGTATTTTCAGTTGATTGAAGGGTGAGAAATATGATTCGACCTTTGTCATTTCCCAAGAGAAACATCAAGGCTTAGACTTCCTTTTACTCACAAACAGACCGCCGTTGCTATGGCACCCCATTCCTAACTCTCATCGAACATTAATAAAGACAATGACAAATTTTAAGGGAATGAATTTGCACACAAGGATTTTTCATCATTCTAAATGCATCTATACATATTCCATTCATTTCAGAGATGCTCCTAATAAAGCATACAGGGCAGTATGCATACTCTCTTTTTATCTGAGCAGATGAGAATGTTGTTTGATTTTTGCAGTGTCTTTGTTAATACGACTGACAGCAATGAATCATCAAAGCAAATATCAGACGAGAAAAAAAGCCAAGACTTTGAAGCTAGAATCTAAAAAGAAAGAAATACTGTGAATTTAATTGTTTATGGGCGAAGTCACAATCCAATTTGTCTGCAATCTTCAGACGGCATTGTGGTGTGGAATGATTGATTAGACGTTGGAGTATGAGCTATTCATCAATGCTTGTTCAGAATGGCAGTTTGATTACTCTATAATAGAGTCACACTGCTGCGGTCAGAACACATTACTTCTGAAGACGCCATGGCAACGACTTCTTCATCCAAGGTGATCGTTGGGCTTAGAGTCAGGTGTCTGGAGGGATAAAATGTGATTGGTTGAGGTAACCTCTTGCCAATAAGTGTGTAAATAAAGTCTATTATGTGTCACCGTTCAATGAGTGAGCTTGTTTGAACTGTTGAAACCAATATTGCAAACACAGTAATCAATAGCTTCCAGGGATGGAAGGATGGATATATATATCTACGAGAAAACTTAAAGATGGTTTGTAGTGTATGAGCAGGTCTTGACATTTCCGGAGCTTTTCAAGTGAACTGTGACTTTACAGGAAAATAATTTTAATTTTTACAATGTGTCCAGAATACAAAGTTTTGTTGGGTGTCGAAATATCCTCTATAGAACTATGAAGTAATTACATTGAAATGATTGAATTACTGATCAAACTAAAAATCGTCTGGGTACACGTTTTAATTCAGTGGTTAATAAGCTATTTTATTACACTTAAATCATATTAGCACATTATGTTTATGTCTTGTTGCTATACTTTTGAAACCATGTGTATTTGAACATTTATAGACTGGCCCCATTCACTTCCATTGTATGTGCTCCACTGTAAGGACAGTGTGAGATATATAATTATTATTATTTTATTATTATTATTATTATTTTTTTTTTTTTTTTGTAGTAATGCCACAAATACTTTTGATTGCCTTACTGTAACTTTTTTTTTTTTTTGGTTTTTGCTCTTTTAAATAAATGAGGGATGAGTCAAAATTTGTTTTTGGAACAATCAACATTAAACCATTTGCACAGAATTTCAGTCCACTGCATTTTTGATTTTTAGTAGACTTCATTCTTTACAAAAAATAAATATGAAAGAAATGTGAAAATCTCCATTCCAGTC
>JAVLUX010000039.1:1482500-1605000 GCA_032164185.1 Moxostoma hubbsi | reverse complement strand
GGACGGAAATGCCTTGTTGATGAGAGAGGTCAACAGAGAATGGCCAGACTGGTTCAAACTGACAAAGTCTACAGTAACTCGGATAACCGCTCTGTACAATTGTGATGAGAAGAATATCATCTCTGCATGCTATTCTGAGATGCAATTGGTGCTGTTTTTGTGGTACGAAGGGGACACAATATTAGGAAGGTGATTTTAATGTTATGGCTGATCGGTGTATACACACACACACACACACACACACACACACAATTATAGAATAAATACAAAAATATACAGTGTATAAAATAGTACCGTGCCCAAACCCTTTATTTAGTTTATACTAATCCCACCTAATGATTTCAAATTTACTGTCTCGAACTGCTCTGATTGAGTCAATGTTTTAAGAACATACATTAAAAACATGCTAATGCATGCATGCTTTAGTGTGTAAAAAATATTTTGGGTATTGTTTCATAATGTTTTGCTTGTTTGATTATTGTTTTTTTATTTTATATACACCAAGAGAGCTTCAAATCTTTAGTTTTTATTTAAGGTTTTGTGTCATTATATACTGTACTTAGATGTTGACATTGCTTGTTTTATAACATTTTTCATTTGTTTGTTTGTTTAATTTAGATTAGACACTTTCATAGCTTGTTAAACACTCAAACACCTTCAGTGAAATGTGTATATATAAATAAATAGATTTAATAACTTGTTTGTTTTAATATAGATTCAATGCTTACATTGCGTGTTGAACACCAAGAGACCTTCAATACAATTGTGTTAATTGTTTCATTAGTTTTTATTTGTTTGTTCTTTAAATTTAGATTAGATGTTGACATTGTTTGTTTGAAGGTAGGTATTGTTTCATAATGTTTTTTCTCTCCATTATTATTATTATTATTATTATTATTATTATTTGTATATTGTTTGTTGAGCACCAAGAGACCTTCAGTTACATTTATGGCTGAATAATTTAAATAATAATTCTGTTTAAGTTCGATTATACAGTAATATACAGAAATGTTCAGGTATGTTTTGCTCCAGCAGTGTTTATTATCTTGATTTAATACACTTAATATGAGGTAGCAATATTGCCGTACGCATACATTGTCAGATAATAAAGTAAAACTCCTCTGAGAGGACAAACGTTGAAACTGATATGTGTTGAGTCCAGATATTAAAGCTGGAGCCAATAAGATACAATAATGCACAAGCAGCTGTTCTGTGCCCCCCTCTCTCTCTCTCTTTCTTCTTCTCTCTCTCTTCAGAACAGAATTACAAAATGAAGTATTCATAAACTATTTTGATCACTTTCATATTTTAAAATGTTTGCCTCTATCCAGTTTGGACTTAAGACGGTTACATCCTTGCAACCCATCCATCCATCCATCGTCAACCGCTTATCCTGTACAGGGTCGCGGGGGGGCTGGAGCCTATCCCAGCTAACTTTGGGCGAAAGGCGGGGTACACCCTGGACAGGTCACCAGTCCATCGCAGGGCCACACATAGACAAACCACCATTCACACTCACATCCACACCTAGGGCAATTTTTTGGGAGACATCAATTAACCTATCCTGCATGTCTTTGGACGGTGGGAGGAAGCCGGAGTACCCGGAGAGAACCCACGCAGACACGGGGAGAACATGCAAACTCCACACAGAATGGCCGGGGCAACCGGGGTTTGAACCCACGACCTTCTTGCTGTGAGGCGACAGTGCTAACCGCTACACCACCGTGCCACCATATCCTTGCAACCCATTCAAGTGAAATATTACATGCATATAATTGTGAAGCTGTGAGCTATCCAAATGAACAAGTGTGCTTAGCTGTTGCCAGGATATCTTTAAATGTTATGCAAGCTGGCTTTAAAAGTTTAAGTATATTTGTCACAGCCAAGATGTTTCCCCTACGAGAAAAGTGTTGTGTCGTTGAGGCAATACAAGGATTTAGAGAGACATAAAATGTGTTACTTGTTCTGTACAGACACCCTCTGATCTGTAATGTGTCAGTATTTATGTAAACCATCAGGATTATTAGTAACAATGGAAGAAATATGACAAAATAGTGTGCTCGCTTTGATCTGACAGCGTGCAACCTGTTTTAAGAACGTAACTGGTCTGGTCCATGATAGATAAAGATAACGTTTTACAATGATAATACAGAAAATATAAGCTGTTTACATTTTAAAGTCCCATTGAAATGGCTTGATGAAAGCAGCTTTCATTTTTGTGTGGATGTATTTCCTATTGAAACATGAAGTTGGGGCAGGACATATCAAAGTGCTAAAAATATAATTGTTAGTCAGTTGCAGTTGGTATTACAGTGTATGAAAAAATAATAATAATAATTATTTATATATATATTTATAAAATATATATTTATAAAATTTATAACCCAGAAATGCCTATGTATGTTATTTAAAAAAATTATAATAATTCAAAAAAAAATAAAAAAAATAATAATAAAAAAAAAAAAGAAATTTTATATATATATATATATATATATATATTTTTTTTTTTTCTTTTTTTTTTTGAATTATTATTATTTTTTTTATTTTTTTTGAATTATTATAATTTTTTTTAAATAACATACATAGGCATTTCTGGGTTAAAATACAACTAATGATGTTTTCAGTCCACTTAAAGATGAAATAACTAATACATGCTTCTGAAGTCAAATGAAGAAACATCAAATCCGCTGTAGTTCCCTATGGGGCGCTCTTTGATGTCCTGAAGCGCCACCTAGTGTCCAATGAATGTATCGCGAGGGAATCTTGATTAATTTTTTTTAATAAAAATTAAAATATCAGATTGGTCAAAGCACTTCAGTTTGATTTCATTTGACTGACTCATCCATGCAAATTATATGAAAAACAAAATATATATATATGGAGACATCACATGACATTAGAAAACATTGCAAAGCACTCCGTGCAGGCCCCGGCCATGTAAACACATACAAACCCAAATGTATGATGTTAGGCGTGGTGCATTGCAGATATATTTTTTATTAATTTTGCATTCTGTATTGCTTATGAAGACCGGAGGAGACCCGACTAGTTTTATCCGCTCGTGCCGTCCCGTAGTCTGCCAGGATCAAACAATTAACCTTTAATGTGTTGACAACAACAGGAGAATGCTAACACAAAACTGTGCTAATGAAACAGCAGCAGTTGCTATAGTAACTTGTGCTGAAATCTAAAGGTATTTGTGCAGCAGCCCCCATACAACATATTTCAGTTGCCAAGTAACATTCGTCTTTTACTTAAAGTTTTCAGTGGACTGGAAACACTGTAAATGCTATTAAAAATAAATAAAAATAAAAATAAAAATAAATGGAACATTGATGTCAACTGAAAAAAAAAAAAAAACTCACATAGATAATATGTGACATAGACATTTTAATAAACACGGAATATAATTTGCAGCATAGACACCAATACATTGTTTACAACCTCCAATTCATAGTAAGGGATGCGCGCGCACGCACGCACACACACTTTTTCCACTTTCAATGAGTAAATAATAATAAAAAAAACATCAGTCCTGATCATAGCTAGCAAATATTCATTCATTTTCAGGTTTTTAACCATTTAAATGCTAATTTGTTTATATAATGCAGTCCTGGTTTTTATATGTTATAAAATAAAACACACACACACACACACACACACACACAAACAAACACATTTTCCATATTCATGCTAAAGGGATTTTTTTTATTTTATATTATTTATTTATTATCACAGTCTGGGATAAATCATTGATTAGCAACAACATTGATTTTGAAGTATTGTTATTTTTTGGGCAGTGTCAGATAAAAAAATAAAAAATTAAAACCTCACACTCATTACCTTAGAGGACAAACATGTCTGCGTCAAAAAACAGCCGTAAAAATATTATATATTAATATTATTTTCCACTTTCACTGACTTAGATTTTTTAACAAAATAATTCCTGATTAAAATGACCAAATATTACTTCATTTTCAGGATTTAAACCTTTAAATGCCAGTTTGTTTACATAATACCACTATTGTTTTTACACACACACACACACACACACACACACACACACACACACAGACACACACACACATTTCTCAATACACAAATACAAAACACACCCACACAATTTTAGTGTGTTTTAGTGTTAATAATACAGCAAACAGAAAATAGGAAAGAAAGAAAAACTTGTATTTGCTCCATAGGCTAAACATGAGAAAAATCATCTTGTTATTGAGACAATTATTGAAAATGTTTATTTTGAAGCCAGGGCTCAGAAACTTTTATCAGAAATGCTTTAATTGCAATAGGATCAAATGTGTTTATTTCACAGGTCAAAATATAAAAAATCCCCAAAAAGCAACATTAACACAGCCAAAATAATTTAAAAAAACAAATGTCCCTAAGGTCGCACAAGGGTCGCGCGCGCGCACACACACACACACACACACACACACACACACACACATATATTAGCCTATCTTTTAAAGATTTAAATATTTCAGTGTCATATCAATCAAATTTAATTGTGTAACATTTAACAAAATGCAATTCATAAAATGTTAAATATTAGTTTTTTTTTATTTTATTTCATTTCATTAAATATTTCTCAATTCAGTTTGATGCATTTTTGTTATGAAATTGAAATGTGTCAATCTGAAAACAAAAAATTGTATCTTAACTGAGCATGTAAAGCTGTACATTGAGAAAAGTAGCTTCTAGACATACAGTAAATATCTGTTTCCCATGACAGTTATTCAGTTACTAATAACTTTCATTGTATGGACAACATGTCATGTGCAATGAAAGAGGATGTTAACTCAGGCTAGCTTTGTGCTGTTTTCCACAACAGAAGCTCATACTGGTTTACAACAACATAAGCGTGAATAAATGATGACAGAATTTTTGGTTTTGGGTGAGTTTTGCCTTTAAGCTAAACATAATACCTGAATCACAACAATGAGTTTGTTTAATCGTGTCATGAAACCTTAACTGCCTCATTATGGGGGGTTGTGTTGTAACTATGGTAACAGGATGCATTAGTCATCACACATCAAAGGTTAAAGTGTGTGTCAGGTGTGGACAAATGAGAGATTGAGTGTTATCCATATTTGTAATTGAGCAAGTAGAGGCTATAAACATCATGATTACTTAAAATATATCTCACATACCAAAGTATGTCTCACATACAAATATCCATGTAGTCTCAATTGAGGCCATTAAAACGCCATGCACAGTAATTTAATATTGCATAAAATAATTGTGTAAAAATAAATTGTAAAGAATATTTTAATTTTAAATACAAATAATAATACAAACATGTAAAATATATTTAAATAAAAACAACAGGGTTGTGTCAACAGGAATATATTCAGTCTATTGAACATTTATATATATACTGTATATATATATATATACACACACACACACACACACACACACACACACACACACACACACACACACACAGGCATCCAAAAGTTTGGATTAATGTAAAGATTTTGCACGTATGGAAAGAAATTGGTACTTTTATTCACCAAAATGGCATTCAACTGATCACAGTGTATAGTCGGGACATTAATAACCTGAAAAATTACTATTACAATTTGAATAAAAATATTAAAAGTTCTTAAACTACTTCAGAGAGTTCTCATAAAAAAATCCTCCATGTGCAGCAATGACAGCTTTTCAGGTCCTTGGTATTCTAGCTGTAAGTTTGTCCAGATACTCAGGTGACCTTTCACCCCACACTTCCTGTAGCACTTGACCTTTCACCCCACACTTTCTGTAGCACTTGCCATAGATGTGACTGTCATGTCGGGCACTTCTCACGCACCTTACAGTCTAGCTGATCCCAGAAAAGCTCAATGGGGTTAAGATCCATAACACTCTTTTCCAATTATCTGTTGTCCAATGTCTGTGTTTCTTTGCCCACTCAAACCATTTCTTTTTGATTTTCTGTTTCTTTTTTCTTCCCATAAGTCCTGCACCCCTGAGTCTTCTCTTTACTGTTGTACATGAAACTGGTGTTGAGCGGGTAGAATTCAATGAAGCTGTCAGCGGAGGACATGTGAGGCGTCTATTTGTCAAACTAGAGACTCTGATGTACTTATCCTCTTGTTTAGTTGTACATCTGGTCTTCCACATCTCTTTCTGTCCTTGTCTTTGAAGACTGTAGTTACACCTTTGGATGAAATCTTCAGTTTTTGGCAATTTCAAGCATTGTACAGCCTTCATTCCTCAAAACAATGACTGACTGATGAGTTTCTAGAGAAAGCTGTTTGTTTTCTTTTTTCTTTTTTGCCATTTTTGTCCTAATATTGACCTTAAGTCATGCCAGTCTATTACATACTGTCACAACTCAAAAACAAACACAAAAACAATGTTAAGCTTCATTTATTGAACCAAATAGCTTTCAACTGTGTTTGATATAATAATAAGTGCTTTTCTAGTACCAAATTAGCAATTTTGCATGATTACTCAAGGATAATGTGTTGGAGTGATGGCAGCTGGAAATGGGGCCACATTTCACTCGCATTGGTGTATGTTTTTAAAGAATAATATGATGTTCAATTTGTAAAAAAATTTTAAAATAGAATGTGGCTCCAAAGTACCTCCATATCTTTGCCTCACCTGAGTGTGTAGATGACATGAAGCGATGGCCCAAGGTTAGTTATGCTGATATCATTAACTGCTTTTAGTTGTTATAACAGCCAACAACACTCAAATGGTTGTTGTTTTCCATCTGGATTGCTAGTTTTGGTAGTTTTGACATGGCAATCAGAATCAGCATGACCCAAAAGTATGCAGTATACACAACTGTGCACTAAGTAGTAGGCCAATGCTGTTGTTCTATTCTGTGCACAGCCATGAGCACTTGTAACAAGAAAACACCAATGGCTTTCACCTGCTATACCCATATATCAGCACAAGTAGGCGCTGTTGTTTAGG
Organism: Moxostoma hubbsi; assembly: GCA_032164185.1. Taxonomy (NCBI): domain Eukaryota; kingdom Metazoa; phylum Chordata; class Actinopteri; order Cypriniformes; family Catostomidae; genus Moxostoma; species Moxostoma hubbsi. The sequence goes on along the minus strand of JAVLUX010000039.1, from coordinate 1,598,055 downwards.
CTTTATACATTTTCAGAATATATAGTAGTCATATTTATGTACTCCATATGACAAAACTGTGAGGAATGATGACATCTGCTTTGAGCTCAACTCCGGGATAGAAAATCACCCATGGCAAACACAAAGAGTGAAGGGTATTTTGAACCATGTCTAACAAGAACAGGTCTCTCTCTCTCTCTCCCACACACACACACACACACACACACACACACACACACACACACACACACACACACACACTATACACTCTGTCCTTCCTGCTGATCTATCTGACTATTGCATTACAGCTGTCAAGTGCCGGGACTATATTTAATATTATCAGCTGTCAGGTTCAACTATGAATTAAGAAAATGTCATATCAGCATTGAAGTTCATGTGACGAAAAGCAATTCTAAAAGTAGTCAAAGGAAGTTTTAAGTGCTAATTTTTTAAATTTTACACTAATTTCTCATTTAAAGCAACATATTTAATCAGAGCGGCTTTGTTGTTGGGTTGTATTGCTCAGCTCTGCCCTATTGTTTCCTTTAAACTGGTTAAATGAATATGAATGGTATTCCGTTAAGTGCAGGTAACACCCAGATATGCCTATTTTGTCTGGATTGCAGCTGAGCTCTCCTTTTCTGTCTGACTCTTTCTGACTCTTTCTCTCTTATCCATCTATTCCTTTAAAAAGAGCTGTTGAGACATGTCGTGCCAGTTGCTGTGATATCCTGATGTTCACCAGGGTAACAAAAACAGGCTTGACTTGGTCATGCAGTGTGAGGACCAGAGACAGGCGAGACACACACACACACACACACACACACACACACACGTTGGGTTTCCATGTTTTATGGGGACTTTCCATAGACATAATTGTTTTTATACTGTAAAAACTTATATTCTATACCCTAATCCTAACCCTACCCCTAAACCTAACATAACCCCTAAACCTAACCCTCACAGGAAACTTTCTGCATTTTTACATTTTCAAAAAACATAATTTAGTATGATTTATAAGCTGTTCCTCATCGGGACTGACAAAATGTCCCCACAACATCAAAAAGTTAAAGTTTTACTATCCTTATGGGGACATTTGGTCCCCACAAATTGATAAATACATGCTCTCACACACACACACACACACACACACACACACAAACGCACACACACAAACGCACACACATAAATGCACACACCTGTGCAGTCTATTGAAGTGACAGAGGGTTTGGTTAAAAGGACAGAGAAAGATCTATATAGATCCCTTTATAGAAATACAGGTTTAAGCAAACAAGCTGAGAATGTTAGAAAGACGTTACAGGTTGCAGCACATATCCATGACACCACTATTGAAATCATATAATATATGCAAAGGGAAAAAACTAAATGGACAACTTAAAAATGGACCCAATTTAGCTTACTTTATTAACGCACGTTCCTTGTCATATTGTGAAGTACTCGTTACATTATTTCAACTAAACATTTTATGGTCTTTGTAATCTTTAATCGAAATGTAATAACTTGCTCCGACTCTGAAACACCCCCCAAATAACCTTTATGTCAAATAACCCATACTACACCATGTAGGCATACAATAGAATATATATTAGAAATATATTCATTATATTTCCTGCGGAATTCCCTTAGCGGGCATTTTCTGCATCCAAAATATCTGAAGTGTTTTTGTCACTTTCCATGACAAATTATTAATTCATTTCTTACCCTGTTGTAGGCTAGACTTGTATATTGCTCATGTAATACACTGAGTTCAGTGACAAGGAATCTGTCTGGATCTGACCAGCAGCTGGCAGAGATCTTCTGTTTTCAAACAACTGCTGCCTGTGAGCTTTTGAAATGTTTGCATCATGTGTTTTACTGACAAACCCTAGAATGTCTCTGTGTCCATGCGGCACTTGTGATGAGTCATTTTTCGAGTGTTCACCAGCAATGACATCTGTTTTCATGACGCTTTGATTGTGAGGCCAGGAAGTTGTCATAAAATCTTTCCAGAGAAGACCAGCATAGCTGGTGACCAGTATATGTTGTGTTTTGGATGCTGGAGTGCTGGGCTGGATTTTTAGATGAATATTTCAGCGCTGTAGGTCCAACGAATGCTAGTGAACGATGACCAGAAATGTGCAGGTCCAAAAGGGACATAAAGGCAGCATAAAAGTAATGTATACGACTCCAGTGGTTTAATCCATGTCTTCAGAAGCGTTATGATATTTGTGGGTGATTAATTTATTCTACGGAAAATCTACACTTTCACTTTATCTTCCACATTCAGCCACCTACTGGTTGGTGCTGGTCAATGGTGGAGATTGATAGTAAAAAAGCTTTTCACTCACACCTATATCACATCACTCCAGAAAATATGGATTGTACCACTGGAGTCATTTGGATTACTTTTATGCTGCCTTTATTTCCTTTTTGGACCTTCTGAGCTCTGGTTGCCATTTACTTACATTGTAATGACCAACAGAGCTAAGATATTCACCTAAATGTCTTGTATTAAACCCGGAATATTCCTTCAAGAAAAAAATATGAAAGTATTTTGGATAAAATATATACAATGTTTGTAAAAGATATCTTGCTTTAAATATTGATGGTTTAAGAAGGGGAAAAAGATAACATTCTTAAGAGTTCTTTTCAGTAATATTCTTAATTTTTTCTTAATTTAGAAAATAAGGGCACATCCACACCAATCTGTTTAGGGTAGAAACCTTGGTTTTCAGTTTCCTAATGTCATCGATTTCCAATGCGGTTATGGAAAGCTTTTACTGTGTTCAGTCGTTTAGTCTCTGTTTCTGGTGGAATAAAAAAGGCTGTTCCAGTGATGGATGAATGTAGCAAAATCAATGCATTTTTCAAACAGAAATGCATTAGTGCCGACGTGGCCTGAGAACAAAATAGTTGTTGAAAAGAATCCAGCCCCTGGTTTCCCCATCATGCTTTTTAACTAAGTTAACCAGCAAGACTATCAGCATAATTAGTAAAGCAATGCTGGTCCACCAGCTACACAGCATCAAACCAGTCTGGACCAGCATGGGAATTCTTACTGGTCTAAACTGGTCTTTTAATTTGGGTATATTCTCTTATAAGGTATTCCTTTTTTCTGTTCTTTCTAATCAGTTTTCAGCTTTACATCTTATTTTGTAACCATGCACCTGTAAATCATGTATATATGCATTGTTGGTTCAGAGTTCTTGTGATTGAATCAGATCTGATGCAAGATGTTTAAATATAACCATCTAGCGTCCACTTGCCAGATTTCTGCCTCCAACTCTGCAAATGCATCTCTAACGTCCTCTGGCATCACACATCCGTCGAGACTCAACAGATCCCTGAATCATCCAGACTCAATGCTGCGTTTGCAAAGAATTTATTGAGTGGTGTAGAGTGTGTTGAAGGATACAGAAAAAGGTTTGTGCAACTCTTTTGGGTGTCAAAACAGACCTTATAAAAAATGCACAAATAAGGCAATTATTTGAAAAAATAATGCATAAATTATGGCCCCAGGACATGAACAAGCAGGCTCCCAGTGGCCCGAGACCTAGAAACAAGGAACTGTGAAGAAACCCTAATATATATATATATATATATATATATATATATATATATATATATATATATAGACGAAGATAATTGCTATAACAAAACTATTTATGGCATTATCTTTGAAGACATCCTCACTATGCAAAATTTTTCACAATTGCCTAAAAAGTGCCTATAAAGGCCAGTCAACAGAGCATTGCAGTAGTCAAGTCTTGATATGACAAGAGCTTTGACAAGCATATTCAGACAGGAAAGGTGTGATTTTTCTGATCTTGTACAGCGTATACTTGCAAGCCCAAGCGGTTGACAGGATGTGTCCAATGAAGTTTAGCTGGTCATCAAACACCACTCCCAGGTTCCTGGCTGCCCTGGTTGGTGTTAGTATTGTTGAAACAAGTTGAATTGTGAGGTTGTGGGCAACTTACAATGGAACACTTGGAATGGAAGTGAATGTGGCAAATTTCTGGAGGGTTCATATGCAAAAATGTGAAGCTTATGATTTTATAAAAGCACTTACATTAATTCTTCTGTTAAAACTCATGTGTTATTTGAGCTGCAAAGTTGTTTAAATAGTTTTTGTGGTTGTTTTAGGGTTAATGATGTTACATCGACATTGCAACAAGTTGTAAAATCATATGTAACTTTCAGTGTTTACTGTAATTAAATTACATTTTCATTGAAAAATGTTATTGTTTTCACAATATAATGTGAATCGATATTAAATTATATACTTTTTTTTTACAGCCGAATTAAAATCAAGAATTTATTGTAATGAATTAAATGTAATTATTTGACAAAAATTATGTGCCCTCATAAAGTTATAAAAGACCCTGAAATGTCAACTCCAGGGGGCAAATATTGCCTTGACACTAGTGTCTGCACGTGTGCGCGTGCGTGTGTGTGCGTGCGTGCGTCATTGTCTCCACCTTCATCCTAACTCCATTCTGTTGAACAGTTCCATCTAGACGCGAACACATCCACATCATTCACACAGAGCGGACGGACGGTTGGTGTGGAGATCTCATCCTCCTCCACCTCCTCATCATCACAGCTGAAGATGGCGGACCCGGCCGAGTGCACCATCAAAGTCATGTGCCGTTTTCGGCCTTTAAACAGCTCGGAGGTGATGAGAGGGGATAAATATATTCCCAAATTTCAAGGAGATGATAATGTGGTCATCGGGGTGAGTTAATCAGATAATTTCATCATCGTGAAACCCGCCGTCATCTGCTTTTAGCATCTGCTAACAACCTGCAGACAAGTTCCTGACAGAAAATATTATTATAAATACTCATTTATGTTGAACCATAACCCTAATCCGTGTTTTATGATAATTTTATGTATTAAATGGTAAATCATAGGACTTAAATCGGAAATATTATTGAAAGGTGAAGAGTTTTTGTCATCGTTAGCCCTGTGGCTAACAGTCTTCAGACGTAATGCGGCAAATTTGAGGATTTTAGACAACGAAGTGTTTGCTAATTGTCTTCTAATAAGGTAAATGTTTGTTTTTTTGGTCGTCATTTTGGTTTGTGGAGATATTTGAAATTATTTCTGATGTTAAAAAAGTGCTAAGAGCTAGCCGGTGTGCTAATTTAATCTGGTTTGTTATTTATAACTAAATGAATGCATCAATATATCGCGTTTCATAATAATATTAGCATTAATTTGATTTAACCGTTGTGTGACAAGTTACTCGGAGGTTCTTAGATGACTAAAATGTCCGCGTCAAAAAAACTGCCCAGAAATAATATTTTATATATATTCCACTTTAAGTGAGTTATTTTTTTAAACCAACATCAATCCTGATCATAACTACCAATTATTCATTCATTTTTAGGTTTTTAACCATTTAAAAGCCAGGTTTTTTTTTAATATCCTTTGTTGTTTTTTTTATGGAAAAAAAAATAATAATAATAATTTTCCATATACAATATGCTAAGCCTAAGGGATTATCACAGTCTGGGATAAATCAGTGAAAGGCAACAACATTGATTTTGCTGCATTATTTTTTGTGCATTGTCAGATTTAAAAAAAATTAAAATAAATAACTGGCACTCATTACCTTAGAGGACAAATATGTCCTTGTCAGAAACTCATAACAATATTAATATTATTTTCCACTTTCACTGACTTAGATTTTTTTAACCAATATCATTACTGATTATAACTAACAAATATTCATTCACCCTTTTTTATTAGATTTTAACCCTTTAAATGCCAGTTTGTTTATATAATACCAGTTTTTCTTTTTTACACACCCCGCCCCGCCCCGCACACACACACACATATACACATTTCTCATTAAACACATACAAAACACGCTCACAATTTTTGCAGAATCATTTGTTCAATTGGCCTGCTTTGCTCTATAATACAGCAAATGGAAAAATTGGGAAAAAAGCATGTATTTGCTCCATAGGCTAAAAATGGGAAAAATGCCATCAGGTGGAAGATATTAAAACATTTAATTTTGAAGCCAGGGCTCCGAAATTAAAGCATAATATCATAGTATTCATGATTTTATGCTTGAATGGCACTGGGATTAAATATTGCCATTTTAATGGGTTTCAATGGGAACATTTTTGTCCTGAAGGACCTGAGTGTAAATATTTAGTGTATGGTAGATGTATTATAGGAACTGAGGTTGAAATATCAAAATTCCCTCAAAAATACACAATTTATGCCGTTGGCTTTACCACAGCTAAAATGATAGAATAGACAAAAATGTCCCGAAGGTAGCACAAGGGTTAAAACATGATTGTGATTACAACAGTCACTGTCTGTTATGAATTGGCCGATTTAATAATAAATGGGCAAGTAAACCTAGACAGTTTAAAGTCAATTATGAGGCTATGTATTTTGTATTTCTTTATTTTGTCTGCTTCTATTAGGAACATATGGACAAATATGCTGTATTTAGACACAATAATGATTGCCACCCACTTTATTTACCTATTTGTGTGTTTGTTTGGACCTGTATGTATAGGCATATTATAATCTAAATGTTTAAAATATTCTGTCTTATTTTCTTAAGGTTTTAAAGTGACATTTTATCTAAATGAAACTGAAAAATGGAAATGTGATTGAAAGGAAAAAAAAGAAAACGCCTCATCCGGATTAAAATACTAAATACCCTTATTTAGACACCTTGGCTTTGTGTATCCCTCCTTTTTTTTAAGTGAGTTATTTTTCACATTTTAATTTTTAAATCATTACTAATGTATTTGTAATCTGAAAATGGCTTTTTGTGCTGAAAAAGTGTGTTTTTTTTCTGTAATTGACTGACAAAAATATCATTCTATTCAGCCCATATCTTGTGTGACAGCTTTGTACATAGATTTAAGGTGCTTGTATTGCTGGGAATGTTAGGTGGGGCAGTTAAGGATTATTTGAGGATTTTCAGTTCTATAGAGTCAGATTGCAATATACTTTTCTGTCGATTTGATACTTCCAACTGTGTGCATTTGTATCGTTCTCGGCCCCCATTTCTGCTGTGACACCATACTTACTGACCAACACTCACCCTTTTGTTTGCCATCGGACTGACGTGAGGGTGTGTTTGTTTGAGAGCCCACTGGTTGTCGGCCAAATGAGTTTTGTCCTCCAGCTGTTTTGTGTTGTCAGCATTGGACACCAGCGCAACTATCATGGTCCACTCCACCAGTTGGGTTTAATGGACCGAGTGTCTGCATAATGGCTTTTATCAGGTAGATATGGTCATAAATTGGGCAATAAATCTTGCAGTAATGAAGGAACCCAGACCTGTCTGTCTAGCTGATGTAGAAACACACACACAAGGAGCAGAACACATTTAGCTTAGTGACTAAGTTGGTGCAGTTTTTCTCTTATTATATATGTTTGGATAATGTACTTTTATGCTTCTCCTGTCTTATGTTAATATCTCTCTTATTTCGCCATTAAGTATTAAAGGGTTATTTTACCCGAAAATGAAAATTCTGTCATCAATTTCTCACCCTTGTGTTGTTTGAAACCTTAATGACCTTCTTCACAGGAACACAGATGATGATGTTAGGCAGAATGATGACCTCAGTCAACTTTCACTGAAGGCCTAACATCTATTTTTGTGTTCCAAGGAATAAAGTCATAGGGATTTGGATCAACATGACGGTGAGTAAATTATGACAATTTAATTTTTTTAGGTGAACTATCCCTTCAAGGAAACGTGCTGTAATTAGAACAGCACATGCTTATTCATCTTTTGCCTGTTTATTTCTTCTTTAAATCTCCTTGTCTGTGCACCAACACAGTACACACTCTCATGCACAGTTTGAAACTAACATGCAACGTATATTCCCATCTCTGTAACCATTGGGGGCATAGTTATATTCGCTCGTTGGGAAAACCGAGAGCAGTAAACAGTGCTGTTCCATTTCTGGTAGCAGAGGCGACATCGGGACAGGCAGGCACACAAAAAACACACTTCACGCAGTCTTGTGGTTGTCTAAATAGCTCCAAATATGTGATTGGTTTGTAATTTCAGAGCTGCGATGTTGTACAATTGAATAGCAGCCAATAAGTGCCCATTATTGATTACAATTAAGAATGAGGTGTTTCAAAACTTTTGACCGGTAGTGAATATATAAAGTATATACATAAGTATAAGTGTATATTTTTTTATATATATATATATATATATTGAGAGAGAGAGAGAATCATGTCTCCGTCACTGATTATGGACTCGTGCACAATCATTAATACGAGATGTTTTAAAAAAAGCCATACGTGAAGCATATACTTTATTGAAAGTTTATTTATAAAAACATGTTATTGATTGAGTTCATGTAGATTAGTCTGACAATTACGACTGATGATCTACTATTGATGAATTAATACATTTCACTGCTCATACAGTATTTATTAGCATATGGCAATGTTTACTTTGTGGTGTTGGTATTGTAGCCAAATACACTGTAGAAGATTGTAGGAGAGTGCATGTTTTGTTTCCCTTATTTGTTTGTCTAAGCTTGGATTTCAGACATTCCAAAATAAGAGTCCCTTGTGTATTACGAGTTTGTTCAAAGTAAGGCTGTCACAAATATGGGATGATGATTGTCACAAATAATTGTGATTATGACGATTAATTGTCTGTTTTAGGGCTATGATGACTAATTGTCTCTTAGGGTGTGTTCACACATGGCATGTTTGATTAGATTAAAAACTCTGGTGTGATTTGCTCAGGTGTTGCGGTTAATTTGAACGCTGCCATCCGAACCTTGGTGTCCACCAAACAAGCGGACCAAGACCCCATGAATAGTGGGTCTCGGTCCATTTCCAAATGAACTCTGGTGCTGTTCGACTAATATATGAATGCAGCATGGACCAAAGATATCTAAACAGACCAATAACAGGATGTGATGTCACAAGATGCAGCCCTAAAAATCACGTGATTTGATAACATTGTGTACACAAAACAAAATGAGCAGAGGGCAAACATGGAGCAATGAGGAGGTAAAGTTCCTTATTAACATTTCGTCCGATGAGCATAGTTCCAGTATACTGGAAAAAACGCACAAAAATGCTCAAGTATGCTTCAAAATGTTCAGTGATATGTTGAGGGAAAGTGGACCAACAAGCACATTTAGCCCAGCAGCAAGCATTGTTTGGGATGTTCGGCAAGTTCCGTCGCGAAATATGTCATAAAGCTGTCCAGTCAGGTTGTATCCTTGTCCACTAAGCAAACCCGGACTAAATGTATCATTTTCTTTTTTTGGTCTGGACCAAGAGAACTAAGAGAACCGATCTACAAGTGTGAACACACCCTTACACATTTCACAATTAAAATATACTGTAAATTGTAATATTTCTTAAGATGCATGTGTGCTTCATACACCTTAAGTAATTTCTCCCAATGCCCAATTCCCAATATGCTCCAAGTCCTCGTGCTGGCATAGAATCTCAGTTGCCTCCACGTCTTGTTGCCTCTGTCTGTGCCTGTTACAGTAAGGAAAAACAAAGTTTTAGCATTCAGTAAATCGATAAAAAAAAAAAAACTATTGGTGGAATAACCCGTTATTAGCCTTTAACAACACCTTAGTTATCGTATTGCTAAAGAGCCATATTAGCCATTGATAAACTATATCGGTTGACCACTAATGAACTTCAATCTGCTTAGCTGTGTTAAATGCACAGCTATTTCCTTGCCTGTTTCATCTCCTCCTTTGTTGTATTGGCATGGTGAGGACATTTGCATCTGTGATAAGAACAAAATTCAAGTGTGCCAGCCAATGGAAATTACCAAATGAGTCATGCAAAACTCTTTCTGGGGCACAAAAACTCTTTGTATGGATAGTGTTAGGCCTATTAGTGTAAGTTCTTGAAGATTGAGACACTTACACAGATGCCATATTTCTAATTCGTTTAAAAACAAGGAAAAACATCGACTGGAGTACTTGACAAGGCTGAATCAATAACAAAGATATCAGCACACTTAGTATGTACTTGAAGTATACCAGGGTGGGATGCATATCGTTGCAATCTTTCAAAATAAACATGATAAAAGTAATGATGTGTTATTCTCATTATTTACATTAGCATCACATGCATCTAATCAAGAAGCATTAAATAATTATTCAACAACAAATGTTACAACATCGCCTAATTATTTGGCAGTGGCTGATGTCTTTCTCAGGGCAGGAAAAGTCTTTTCTGGTCATTACAAATTATGCATCGTTTCTTAGGGACTGATGCATATGTTTAGATAATGATGATGTACACAGCAAATGTGACTGGTAAAAGTATACTGTAGATGTTTGATAGACCTGGGGTGTTGTTTTTAAGGGTGTGTTCACACATGCAGTTCTGTTCTTTGTCCAGAACAAAAAGAAAATGAAACATTTAGTCCTGGTTCGCTTAGCTTTCACACTGGCATTTTTAACACCAAACCTAAAGATACAAAACAAAAGGCATCAGGATAAATTCTCAACCTTATTGGACAGCTTTATGATGTATATTTTGCGACGGAACTTGCCGAACATCCAAAACAATGCTAGCTGCTGGGATAAATGTGCTCGTTGGATTAATGTATGTATGTAATGTATGCAATGCATGTAATGTGTCCTTGCAGCATATCTTCATTTGTGTGTGCAGCGGAGGAATTCCTGCCGCTGTTTTTGTTCCTTTACACATTTTATTAGCTCTTCGTTTGTTCTCAGCTGGTAAAAATACATACATGCATGCATGCATACATTACATAAAATGTGTAAAGGAACAAAAACAGCAGCAGGAATTCCTCCGCTGCACACACAAATGAAGATATGGTGCAAGGACGGATGGCAGCGGTTCTGACGCCATCATAGCTTGCATGATGAGAAGAACCAGGTATGCTTGAGGTCAGTATTAGGCAAATTACTTCCTGTTTTTGGTCTTTTTAGATGTCTTTGTTCCATGCTGTGTTCATATATCAATCGAATTGTACCATAGTTCGTTTGGAAGCAGACCGAGGCCTGCTATTCAGACGGTCTCGGTCCGCTTGTTTGGTGCACACCAAGGTTCAGATGGCAGCGTTCGCACTTGTTCAAATGAACCGCACTAACAGCACAATCGCACCAGAGTTTGTTTTAATAGAACCAAACTTGCCAAGTGTGAACACACCCCAAGTGTGCTCGTTGTCCTCCGATGCACTTTGTTTGAAAACAACTGTATAAGTCAATGACATGGTGTCATGTTCTGTTTCGTTCTCCTTGAAGCCTTCCAAAGCTTTGTGTAAGTCTCCATTTTGAAGCTTAGTATGGCCAAGAACTACCCACAAATGATCGGAAGAGACCATCTGACCGACATGTAAAATGACCAATCACAGTTTTTTATAGACTGTTAATTTGAAATTGATAATTCCACAATAATAAATAATATACTAATTCATAATATAATACAATTATAAAACTGAGTTTAACTAAATTCAAATAATGTCACTACAGTTTTACTGAAAACGATAAAGAAATTTCTGTATACTGCGCATTTCTTGTTTTTATTAAGCTCTTGGGTATCAAAACTCCCTTTGTTCATTTCTCATCAAGGTCTATATATTTTAAAGGAGATGCTGTGTCTAGAGGTTGACCGACATTGGATTTTTTCAGATGCTGATGTCTAAGCTTGTGGACAAGCCGATGACGGATGAATTGGACGATTGTTTTTAAAATCAGATGCAGTTAAAATTCCAATAATAACCATGAAACAAATTTATATTTGGTCCATAATGTCGGACATTTAACCGTAAACAAGTCTGAAATACACCAGGCACTCTTATTTTGTGAAGTCTGTGTTCCAATCTCACACAAATGCCAAAAAAGTAACGAAACATGCATGTTTTCTATCATCTATAATATATTACAATATAAACACTATCAAGTTAACATTTTCATTTATGTTAAGTAGATTATCATTCATCAATAGTAGATAATAAGTGACCTGATAGTAAAACGGACCTTTTCTGCTTTCTTTAGGGACTTTCAATCAAAGTCGACATGAACATTATCAATATCATGAACTTATGATTAACGTTTAACAACAAAACCTCTTTGGAGTGCTGATTTATTAACTATATAAAGGAATAATAAATTAAATAACTCTGTTCCGATATATGAGTAAAACCGATATATCGGCCCACTTCTAGCTATGTCTTCTATGTAAATTGGGGCTCAGTTGTAGATTTGACAGGATTTTGATGCTGAATTGTCTTGTGATTGTTCTCAAACAGCTGTAAACTCATTAGCAATTGTCTCGTGTGAATGAATGGGAGTTTGCCTGAATGTAGAGGGATTACGTCACTGCATTTGCTCCTATTACAGGCTTTCTACTCTAATCTCTTCCAGTGCTGACACGTCATTCTTACAATCTCACACACATGCTTATCCCACTTATGTGCTGTAATGGTATAATAAATAATATGATATCAAGACAAAAACAGGTGCCTTACACATACGTATAGCAGATAAGGCTGAAATTTCTCTGAACGTTATGCCAGTTATTGTGTGGAATACATATGATCCCCCTTCCCCCTATTTTTAGAGATTGACAGCTGAAGGATGTGGTCATATGTAAAGGATAAAAAAGCCTGCCTGTGGTTATGCAGGGATCTGGAAGTAAAAATGTATCACCTCATACCTTTACAGTCATATATTAGCTAATGCCACACTAGCATACTCCAAACAACTCGATTTAGCTGTTTTGCTGAGCTCTCTTCAGTCGGAGGGATGACAAACATGCTGATAGGGGCTGAGGGGGTGACAAACATACCGACTTAGTGCAAATCTCTCTTTCTGATTCCCTGTCATGTGGAGCTCGCCGAAATAACAATAAGAATGCCTCATGAGCATAAACAATTGCAATAGAGTTGGCGCGGATTTGGGCGTCAGACCTTTAGCTTGCTTGATTTGTTCCGAAACGGGATAAAATTGTTCCAATGTTGCATTGTCGATGGTTTAGTTCGCTTTCACTTTGTTCTTTTTTGAAACAGACCAAAACTACTATTTTTGTTATGGTTGTGTTTATCAGTAATATTGCATTATTTCTGCATTGAAAAGTACCTGTTCTTACAGTCATGGAGCTCTCTCTCCCTCCCTCTCGTGCCTGCACAAACACACACCCTTAGAAAGAATGAAGCCATGTTTGTGTCTGTCAAAATGTTACTGACGGCATCCTACATGTGTGTCTGTTCTGCCGCTATCCAAAAGAGTGAAGCGATCGTGAGATCAAGCTAATAAAACCACCAAAAAGCGCTATCTGCATTTGATGATGAATTACAGTGACAAGCTGACCCACAGATTCTTCATCAGGTTCACAGACACTTCTTCATCAAGGTAGCCTCGGACCAGTTGTTTTGGTTCAGATCCCTGCACGATTGCCGTGTTCACAAATATCTATACAAACTGAACTAAGAGACATCGCACCAGGTTCTGGTGAGCTTAGGTGCTCTTCACAATGCCCTTAGGAAGTGATTCATGGAGTAACTTTACCTTGAGAAAGTGTGTGATTGTGTATTTATCCCATTAATGTTTGCCTTACTCACTTTGAGTAAAGAAATGATGATACAGACTGTAGTGTCTCTGATTTCATTAGTTATTTTGGTGTGGAAAAAAGCAGGAAAAACACTTCGAGACAGAATCACTATAGAATCACTAATCAGCATATGTGATGATATGCTACTGAGTGAGATGAAAACATTCAGATCAGCTTTTTTTTTTTTCAGTTTTTGAAGCCATTAACTTCAGCAGGGTGTCCTGGCGATCAAGTGATTAACGAAAAAACTTTGAAAGACTTGATTTGTAAGATGTGCCCAGAAAAACTTCTAGAATTGTTATCACAACTACAGTTAAATAACCTTTTATAGAATTGTCTTATTTTATTAGATTGATTTAACCTTTTCCTTTTTTGTGTGTTTTTACAAAAATGTTGCATTTATCAATTGTTTAATTACTTCCTGTATTTGCCATGAAATAGCCTTTGAAGCTGATATGGCACTAAAATCGGATTAACGACATCCCGCTGACAGATGCTAATGAATGCTTCATCTTCCTCCGCCTGGCCGGCGATTATGTTAATGAAGCTCACACCTGAAAATGATTGAATAAATCGGCTAGTGTGGCACCGGCTTTACCCACATTTCTTAAAGAATAACCACCAATAAAAGAAATTTCTGATACCATGAAAACTGAAACTGTGGAGACAAGCTAAATTATGTTAGCCAGAGCAAAGGATGTTTTGTTAAGCCTCTAGTGATGATGTTATGCTAAGTCTGTTTTTATTCATTTAGGGCTAAAATGTTTCTCCACTGAATGAGCATCTTTTGAGTCCTATGACTGTGACTCTAATTCAGTTGCATGGCTTTGCTGCTTCAGGCTGTCAAAGTTATTGGCTACAACATAACGTGCATAACGATAACCTATAATTCTCTTTCTATCTTCTCTAGGGTAAGCCGTATGTGTTTGACCGCGTGTTTCAGTCTAACACTACTCAGGAGCAGGTTTACAACGCTTGTGCTCAGAAGATTGTTAAAGGTGAGGAGCATGTCCTCAGGAGTCATCACACAAACAGAGGATACATTTGAAGTTATAGATTATAGGAATAGACTGTAATAAACATTACCAACATTACAAATGTATATTTAACATGTAAACTGTGTACATTTAATACACTATTGATTTGATGCTCTGCCACCACCAGCAATCTGTCCCTCATCACTATACAACCAATAAAACGCTTATTGTTTTAATCCTTTATTTTGGCCAGTTATATTATTTTGGTTACTTCTGTATAAGCATTACTAAACCACTATTAGTGTATTTTAGTGTATTCCTTCAGGACTGTATTCAAATTGTTTGTTTTGGTGTCTTTGCCCTGCAGATGTGCTTGAGGGTTATAACGGTACCATATTTGCTTATGGACAAACCTCCTCTGGAAAAACACACACTATGGAGGTGAGAATTCACCTGAGAAACATAAACTAAGCCGTAATGAATAATTTACTGCAACAGGCATGTTCTAGAATTACTATAAATCAAATCTCTTGTGATATTCAGTAATTGAGCTGTGGAATTAATTTGATCTTGGCCAATTATTTGCTTGGTGTTGTTTTGATTCCTCTTGTTTCATAAGATATAACATTCTGCTTATGATATATGCCTTATTTAATAACTACTCACCATAGATTCAGTGGTGAACCATGTGATGGCTGATAATGATTGGCTGTCTTCCTGTGTGAATGTGTGATTGTCCAGGGCAACTTGCATGATACGGACGGCATGGGCATCATTCCACGGATCGTCCAGGATATATTCAACTACATTTACTCCATGGACGAAAACCTGGAATTTCATATCAAGGTATGAACCGTCTTTAATTTAATTTAGAGACTGCAGAGAAGCTGTCAAGTGTGTTTATGCTCCGCTGTTCTGCATTGGCAGGTCTCCTATTTTGAGATTTACTTGGACAAAATTAGGGACTTGCTTGATGGTACGTATGACTTGAGCTGAATGTTCTAATTGTGAATGTGAACTAATTCAGTGAGTTTTTGGAGTGTAATTTGTGTTTTCTGTCTTCCTAGCAACAGTATTTTGTTATTTATTGATGTAGGATCATGAATACAATCTCTTTGGCTTCCTTTCAGTATCTAAGACCAATCTGTCTGTACATGAAGACAAGAATAGAGTTCCCTATGTGAAGGTAAGACTTTATTTTGGGCATCAGTAGCGTTTGTATTAGTGAAAGAATGGCTTGCAATGTGTTACCTCTTTCCCTATCTATCTCTCTGTGTCTGCAGGGTTGTACAGAACGATTTGTGTGTAGCCCTGAGGAAGTCATGGACACCATAGATGAAGGCAAATCCAACAGACATGTGGCCGTCACTAGTAAGTCCATGCAAATCAGTGCATACAGACACATCACATGTCTGTTCTAGAAACTTAAACTTTCTACCACCTGGTCCACTCTCTGTTTAGTTTAATTTAATGCTTCTAAATTAGCCTGCTTGTGGGATGTTTGTACAATCAGAAGTGTCTTCTGTTGTGTGCATGTAGTTAACATTGAGTTGAAATGGTTATTTCATTCAGTGTGTTTTTTTGTGTGTACCAGATATGAACGAGCACAGCTCCAGGAGTCACAGCATCTTCTTGATAAACGTCAAGCAAGAGAACACACAGACCGAGCAGAAACTAAGCGGGAAACTCTACCTGGTGGATTTAGCAGGAAGTGAGAAGGTAATCTCTCTACCTCTCTTGTTTCCTCTTCACTTGCTCTCTCTTCCACTTTTTAACCAATTACATACAGTATGTTTTTTTTTAAAAAAAAAACTATATGCCCATAACAGGAATAGCAGGTGTGAGTGAAGTAGTTCCCTATTTGTTTCATGTGTGACAACACTGATCTGTCTCTGAACTGAATTGCGATTTGTGTGTGAACGCAGGTCAGTAAAACTGGAGCAGAGGGTGCCGTGTTGGATGAAGCCAAAAACATTAATAAATCTCTGTCCGCTCTGGGCAACGTCATCTCTGGCCTGGCTGAAGGATCGGTAGGTTTACTGAACCTAATTAGTCCATATGCAGTGATGTACCGATTATATACGATTAACTGCATCATTAAATCTGTCTTTCTCTCTCGTAGACATATGTTCCATACAGAGACAGTAAGATGACAAGGATCTTGCAGGATTCTTTGGGTGGAAACTGCAGAACTACTATAGTGATCTGCTGCTCTCCTTCCTCATATAATGAGGCCGAGACCAAAACCACACTCATGTTTGGACAGAGGTGAGGAGATACATGTGCACACACACACAGATGTCCATCTCCCTTTAATGAGAGTGACAGAAACACACCTTAATACCTCATCCTAACTAGGTGCAATGTGTCATATTTTGAGTTTAAAATAACTAAAAACTTCTGTCTTCACTGAAAGTGATATGCTGCATGAAGTGGCAAAATCATAACCAATCAGATGTGGGGTGGAAGTTTGGACCAGTGACACTTGATGAAAGTCAAAAATTAGAAAATAACTTTTTCACATGGCACTTTGTTAGGACATTAATTTACATATAAATTCTTACTGTAAACTCTCAAGAAGGCCAAAAGGAGTCCCATGTTTGAAAGTATGCACATTTAAGATGAATGAATTCATTTTGATGTTCTTCATATTTGAATACATCCACTTCTGTACTGTGATAAGGTGAATAACTGTGTGTATCAATGTCCTCAGAGCGAAGACCATTAAGAACACCGTGTGTGTGAATGTGGAACTGACAGCAGAGCAGTGGAAGAAGAAATATGAGAAGGAGAAAGAGAAGAACAAGACTCTGAGGAACACCATCACCTGGCTGGAGAATGAACTCAACCGCTGGAGGAATGGTAAATGCATACATGGACTCACGCTTGCACAAACTACGCACACCTACACACTACTACAACGCAGCTTGTGTGTCTGTGTGTTTTCAGGTGAGAGTGTACCCACTGAGGAGCAGTATGATAAAGAGAAGGCAAATGCAGATGTTCTGGCTCTAGATAATGTGGTGAATAATGATAAATTTACCTCGTCTCCCAGCATGCCCGGTCTTAAACTCACTGACGCTGAGCGTGAGAAATGTGAGGCTGAACTGGCAAAACTCTACAAACAGCTGGATGACAAGGTGAGAGAAACCATTGAAATACTGACCATATGCAACCTAATTATTTGGGCTATTCCCATCAGTTGTTCTCAATGTGAAAAATTGATGTCGACTTATAGTGTGAAAAAATATTACATTGATAAGCGATAGGTTTGAGTACTGTAACGATTGACTATTTATTGACACAATTGCTTGACGTTTCAGTCAATTTTATTTGGTACTGTATGCAATGACGTTCAGTCAGGGGCAGCAACAGTGCTCAACACCCTGTTTTGGAAAGGATTGGAGGCCGCTCACATGATGTGGTCTTGCAAAAACTTCTAGGTGTTGCACACCTGAAATGAACAGAACAAATACGTCTAACTTGAAACAGCATATTAAATGGGACATTCATGGTTGATATAAATATGAAAACAACATTGAAGTTTTGCTGTAATATCATAGGATGTGCTTCATACTTTAGTGTAATTCCCTCTTTGTGTCTGAAGGATGATGAAATTAATCAGCAATCTCAGCTGGCTGAGAAACTCAAGCAGCAGATGTTGGATCAGGAGGAGGTAAGAGCTGAACATCCACATTATCTCTGACAAAAAAAAACTGTTGAAGTTTCTGGCCAAGCCACACGTGCACCAGACATGTTGAGTTGTTGTGCTCATGCAACTTATGCAGGTTTGAATCCGGCCTGCATCGTTTCCCTTTCCCATTTCCCCCTCTCATGATAATTTCCTGTCATTCTCCACTATAATCTGTCTGAGACAAAAAAAAATATTTAAATGCACAGATTAATGTTTTACTTTCATAGTGTACAAACACAAAACCAATTGATTTAGTCAATGTGAGGTCTTTAAAATAAAACGTGTAGATATTTGGATGTATATTTATCTGAACATGTGTTTTATAGCTACTGGCCTCAACGCGAAGGGACCATGATAACCTGCAGGCGGAGCTGACACGTCTGCAGATGGAGAATGAGGCATCTAAAGAGGAGGTGAAGGAGGTGCTGCAGGCCCTGGAGGAGCTCGCCGTCAACTACGATCAGAAGAGTCAAGAAGTGGAGGACAAGACCAAGGAGTTTGAGACCTTGAGTGAAGAGCTTAATCAGAAATCTGTGAGGAGAAACTCACGTCTTGTTAATAAAAAATAGATGATGAAGTAGGACTGGGTAAAAATATAGATTTTCAGATGCATCATGATCTTCATTTGATTGATCTCAATATCGATTCCGTAATCCCGAGATTGATAATTTACTATATGTGCAACTGGCTGGTAAATGTTCAGATTTCACTCACCAGTGATTGAGTTGTATTTCGGATTAAAGTTTGATTTGACTCCCATGTAATGTGTCCAAAGAAGAGATCCATGCAATCTATTAAAAACAACCAAAAGTAAACATTGAACTCTAATCACATATAGCATGGATGAAGTTAAGCCATTTGCGTTGTCTCTCATTGATATGCGCTCATATACACTACCGTTCAAAAGTTTGGGGTCACTTGTCTGAAATGTTTCTCATGATCTTAAAAATCTTTTGATCTGAAGGTGTATGCTTAAAAGTTTGAAATTAACTTTGTAGACAAAATATTATTCTGCCAAAACATATACATTTATTTAATTACAAATCTAAAATTTATTAAAAAAAAAAAAGTTTTTGAAATGGATGACTTGGATCAAAATATGAAGAAAAGAAGCCAATAAGTGCCCAACATAGATGGGAACTCCTTCAATACTGTTTAAAAAGCATCCCGGGGTGATTCCTCAAGAAGTTGGTTGAGAAAATGTCACGAGTACATGTCTGCAAAATCTAGGCAAAGGGTGACTACTTTGAAGATGCTAAAATATTACATAGTTTTGGATTTATTTTGGATTTTTTGGTCACAAAATAATTCCCATATTTCCATTTATATTATTCCATAGTTTTGCTGACTACTATTATTCTAAAATGTGAAATAAATAAATAAATAAAGAATGAGTAAGTGACCCCAAACTTTTGAATGGTAGTGTATATGTGCTCTTTACAGAACTGCCATTTTTCTTAAAGAGACAGTACCAATTTTTAGCACGTGTTCAAAAAATCAATGCAATCACTTGTAGTATATATTATGCATTAATAATCATGTAACAAAATTAAATAAATGAAATGTAATATCATATTTATTGATCAAATACATACATTTGTAAACTGACAAATAATAAAAAACATAAAATATGTCATTTTATTTTTAATATATCTAGTTAGAATGGCCTATGCATAATTGATAGCATTAGTTGGAAAATATTTTTTTACAGATGTAAGCAAAGTGGACATTATAGCTGAAATATACCTACATGAATCGATACCGAATTAAAATTGGGATCTAATTGAATCGAGACCTTGGGAATCGGACTCGAATCGGGAAATCAGTATCAGTACTCAGCCCTAGAGTAAAGACATTGAAAGCACTCCAAGCAAATATTAAAACAATAAGCCAGGTTGTGCATTTCAGAGCACAATCTGATCAGAGTTTTGACACTTTATAGCTAGTAAACTCGATGTCCACGAGCATAACTGTATTCTCCGTAATGTTCTCAAGAGTTATTTACGATTTCAGAAATACCTGAATCCTTAACTTTATTTAAAAAATTTACTGTGGTTGGTCACTTTACATGTCAACCATACGGCTCCTCCTCCCTGTTGTATTAGGTTGTTCTTGACCAAACTTAGCTGGCAGGTGGATCAAACTTAAAGCCGATAGTCAAAATTGTGGCTACGTGAGATTATGATATCCTAAATTAAATAACCCATGAAGATGTTGGTTGCTAATCTGTGTTTTCACGTGTATTATTTCAGAGCATTCTTGCATCAATCGACTCTGAGCTACAGAAGTTGAAGGAAATGACCAACCATCAGAAGAAGAGAGTGACTGAGATGATGTCATCACTGCTGAAAGACCTGGCAGAGATTGGTATCGCTGTGGGCAGCAATGACATCAAGGTAACAAGACAAAGAACCATCATTATTCATATACTAATAGAGAAAGTCACATCAGACCTGAATGTACTTGCTATTATATATATATTATCTATTTAATTTAACAATTTAAATAAACACTCACGCTCTTCTCTAACCTCAATTCTTTCTGTTTCTCCGTTTCTGTATGTCTCTTTGTTCCTCTCTGTCTCTAAGCAGCATGAGGGTGGAGGTCTCATTGATGAGGAGTTCACTGTAGCTCGTCTTTACATCAGTAAAATGAAGTCAGAGGTGAAGACTCTGGTGAAGCGCAGTAAGCAGCTGGAGAGCACTCAGGCTGAAGGCAATAAGAAAATGGATGAGAATGAGAAAGAGCTTGCAGCCTGTCAGCTCCGTATCTCTCAGGTAAACTCGTCTACTCCCACCGTCACTTTTACGCTGTGTCCTAACCAGGAGTGACACAAAGCGTCATGTGAATCTCCTCCATCTTAATTTGAGTTTTCGTCTTATCCAATGTTGAGAGCACTGCGTGTCAAGACTCATTTTTATTAAGATTAAGATTCAACTTTATTGTCATTGTGCAGAGTACAGGTACAGAGCAAATGAAATGCAGTTGTTTTCGCATATCCCAACTAAGCTGGGGTCAGAGCGCAGTGTCACTCATGAAACAGCGCCCCTGGAGCAGATAGGGTCAAGGGTTCAACAGTTGTATCTTGAAGTGCTGGGGCTTGAAGGGCAGAGATTAAAAAAAAAAAAAAAAAAAAAAAAAAACATGGTGGGAATTTTTTTGGGGAAAAATCCTATAGATTTGGGCTGTTCAGCAACCACCCAAAAGCATGTAAAACCAGTCTTATTATGTTTTTATTAGATGATTGGTGCATGACAGTACATAGAAACCACTACATCTTTAAATCACGATAATAGCGTGGATATTATAAATGGACCATGAGATGGATTTATCTGTTTCTGTCTGCAGTATGAGGCAAAGATCAAGTCTCTGACCGAGTATCTACAGAACGTAGAACAGAAGAAGAGACAGCTAGAGGAGAATGTTGATTCTCTCAATGAGGAACTGGTCAAAATCAGCGCCCAGGGTACACACACACACACTCTCTCTCTCTCTCTCTCTCTCTCTCTCTCTCTCTCTCCCTCCCTCCCTCCCTCCCTCCCTCCCTCCCTCCTTATCGTTTGCATTATTGAATCAGTCAAATCTATGCAGTCCATATAAGGATCCCTTTAACTTGGCTCATCACTGCCCTCTTGTGTATAAAGGAGTAACATTTTTTTTTATGCTGTTTATTTTCACTTGTGCAGAGAAAGTTCATGCCATGGAGAAGGAGAATGAGATGCAAACAGCTAATGAAGTCAAGGTAAGTCTGTTTCACAAGAACGATGTAGTAACTATCCAAATTGCATTCTTGTAGTTGAACTGTTAAATACCGATTTTGTTTTTATATTTGAAGAGAGATTGTAACCCAGATTCTTTTTGTTGACAGGCTGCGGTTGAGCAACAGATCCAGAACCACAGAGAAGCTCATCAGAAACAACTTAGCAGCCTGAGAGATGAGCTGGAGACCAAGGAGAAGCTCATTACTGAGTTACAAGAGTAAGACAGACACACACATGTTTGTTTCACTATATTAGTAAGGACATCTCTAGATGCAATGATATTTATACAGAGGCAATGATATTTTCTGCAACCTAACCCTCACAGAAACATGTTTATATCAGATAGCATGTTGTTTTTTGTCATGTCACTATTAGTGAAGACATTAAAAAAATGTGGCCCTCAAGTATAGCCCAACCTGCGCACATATAAAACGCATGAAAAGCAGAAATTTTGCTCTAAATCAAGGCCACATGTGCTCAGACTCTGTAAATCTGTTGTTGAATCTGCAGTCTGAATCAGAAGATCATGTTGGAGCAGGAGCGTTTGAAGGTTGAACATGAGAAACTCAAATCTACCGATCAGGAGAAGAGCCGCAAACTGCATGAGCTCACGTACGTCACAAACGCAACATGCAGATATATTTGAATAGTGTACAAGAAAATGTTTGTATTGTGTTAACGATGACATATATTTACAGGGTGATGCAGGACAGAAGAGAGCAGGCCAGACAGGATCTCAAAGGCCTGGAGGAGACAGTGGTACATCACGCATTCAGTCTGTGTCTGAAACGTTACTTTACATACTGTGTATGTGTTCACTCAGTCATCTGTCTTTCCTCTCTTCAGGCCAAAGAGCTACAAACTCTTCATAACCTGAGGAAACTGTTTGTCCAGGATCTTGCCACACGGGTCAAGAAGGTACAACAATTTTGTAATGTCCTCCTTTAGTTAAGAGTTCAAAAATACTCCAGATGAAGAAAACACAATCTTAATGTGGATGATTTTAAAGGTAAAATCAATTGTCTGAGTAGACTCAAAAAAATAGATCTTTGGCAGAACTAGATTCATTCATGGACCGTGGTTCCTCATGTATGAAATATGTTTTCTTATATTAAAATTACCATGTAATTTAAACTTAATTACTTCAAGTAGAGAGAACTTAACTTATGTTCTGGGACGGTGTTTTTTGCATAAACTTGTACGACTTTTATCATGTGCAGATTTCTAGAAAGATTTATGTTGTCCCAACCCAAATGGATTAAGTAAATCTAACAAAATTCTTTAATCGACTAAGTTCCCATGGTTACGTGATTTCTTTTTAGTATTATGAATTATTTTGATTATATAGACCTGTGAGAGTCCCCCCACCCTTTCCCCAATAATATTATGTCCATTCTTTACTGTTTCTATCTAATTTCACTTGACTTTCTCACAAACTTGTCCAGTTAGATTTTAGATTTTAAGTTTCTTCTTGGCCTGGTTTTTATTATTTATTTTTCTGTTGACCACTCCCAGAAAGGACTGAATAATACAAGTATGTGTGTGGGTTTTTTTTTTCTCAGAGTGCTGAGATGGACTCTGATGACACCGGCGGTAGTGCGGCACAGAAACAGAAGATCTCATTCCTTGAGAACAACCTCGAACAGCTCACTAAAGTGCACAAGCAGGTAAACACACACTTGAAACATAAGACACATTATCTAGAGGTTGTAGATTCCCTTACAACTCCTACACACACACACACTCACTCCATTACTTTTCTCTATCTAGCTGGTGCGTGATAACGCTGACCTGCGCTGTGAGCTGCCCAAGCTGGAGAAGCGTCTGCGGGCGACGGCAGAGCGTGTGAAGGCTCTGGAGTCTGCACTCAAAGAGGCCAAAGAGAATGCAGCGCGTGATCGCAAACGCTACCAGCAGGAGGTGGACCGCATCAAAGAGGCAGTCAGAGCTAAGAACATGGCCCGCAGAGGACACTCCGCACAGATCGGTCAGCAGACCTATACACTAATCGAAAACACTTTCCTCTTCTGATAAAAAAAAAAGTATATGAAATGGCACATGTTATGTGATGATTATCAAACAATAGGATGCTACATAGTTGTCACATGACCTCATTATGTTGCAAGTTTAATTCAGTGAGTGGTGTCCAGTTATTTTTCATTTTTATTCCAATTATGCATAAAATTGTCCCAATCCAAACAAAATGATGTTAATAAACAAAATCATACACTCCTGACTCACTCATCACACCGATGAAAGGTTAAGTGTGTTGTGCTCTGGTTGTTTAGTTAATTGTTGACCCAACTTGTTTTAGGGGCCTGCCTAACCAGTCTCATTGTTTCCTTTCACAGCCAAGCCAATCAGACCAGGTCAGCCCCCTGTCGCCTCTCCCACCCACCCCAATGTCAACCGATCAAGGGCGGGCCTCTTCCAGAAAAACTAATCAGTGGACATGTGGTGGAGACGGAGTCAAACAGAAAAAAAAGTGAGTAGATTTGAGCTTTGTTGAATATACAGTTTTATAGTTTAAAGTCAATATAAAGTCGAAATTCCCTGTTAATTTTTACAGTCTTATTTAGCATGTTTCAACAGTGCATGTTATTCCCAATTAAAAAAGGGATCTTTCAGCAAAATGTAGCAACTCTAAAACTTATTTTCAACTGATGTCACCCAAGGCCCTAGACAATTATAGTAACCAACAGCAAAATGGTTATTTAGGCATTGTTTTAGGCTACTATTTTAGGTAATGCAGCCTTTCTAAAATTGTGCCTGTTAGTGCAGTAATTTAATGTTGGTTAATGTTTCTGTTATTAATATGGCAATAATTCTTATGGTCCAGGCAATTTGCGATGGATACAATCAAGTCCCAGTTTCTTTCTTTCTTTCGCAACTTTTTTAATATCCTGCAGAAGTAAGATTAATTGCGTGATCTCTTTCATGTTGACAAAAAGAAAAATAATTAGTTTTTGATAGTCTTAACTTTAAACTTGTCTGTTTGGATTTAAAAAGTCTCCTGTTCCCTTTTCACCCCCCCCCCCCTCCCCCCTCTCTTTTTTTAGCTGCTGAATTTAACACCAGTTGCTGAAGCTGATATCATCCCAAAAGCTGAACAGGCATTCCACAGCATGGGAGTGTTCAATAATATACATATAAAAATGAAAATAAGTATATATGTGTATGAAACGTGAAATACTATCCCTGTCTGGGCTGTACAGTTGTTCCTCCATTCTTATCTCTCTCATATCGTCCCTTTAAAAATACAAAGAAAACAAAAAACAGGCTTTTTGCACCAGTTGACACCTGTGTAACTAGCGAGTATCTTTCACGCTTGGACAGTAGGTTTTGCTCACATAATGCTCTCCACATCCCTCACTGTGCCAAGTTGAATGTATTTCACATTTACTAAAGAAAAAAAAAAGGCAGAAATGAATGAAAAACGGTTAAAAGGAACAAACAAAAGGAGAAAAAACAATTGGCTGCATTTTTTTTAGCCTTATTTATGTATTTTTGTTTTGTTTTTTTTTTGTTTGGAGTTAGCTTGTTCTCTTTTTAAAGGCTGATTCATACTTCTGCTTCGAAATGCTGTAAACAGATATCTTTTGTCATGTTTCTCATTTAACTTGAGAATGAATGCAGATGCTCCCGATTGAGACAATTCCTTTAATGGTCCCAAATCCAAATACAATGTGATTGTGCATTGCATTGCATTTTAATATCTATGCATCATGTTACATTTTTGAATAGATGCACATCAGGCTACGGTGTAGGCTATGCCTTAGCTACGCGTAGCCTACACCAAAGGTTTGATGCAGAAGTATAAACCGGCCTCAAGTAGTTTCCATTGAACATTTCACCTATATAAGTTAAACACAGCAATTAAACTATGTAGGAACCATTTAACTTGTTTTTATAAGAATAATGGACATAATTAAAAGAATAAAAACTATGGTGAAAGGGTAGTCTGAAATTAGGCAGTAAAATGCAGTTCCATTAAAGGAGAAAGACTGCTGAATGCAGACACAGCTGAGCTACAGGTGTATTTAAAGCATTCTACGAACACAATGAATCATTGTTACATCTTGAGTCCTAGCTAGGTTAAAAATCAACAATAATACTAATATAATATTCATTTTGACATTTTAATATTTATCTTCAGCCATATTGCTGCTGCTCTGTAGTTTCCAAAAATAACTACAAAACATTATTAATCATGTCTGTGGACTTTTCCTCATAGTTCTACCTAAAATATATGCCTAGACAGGATTGTAATTGCATTGTTTGTTTAGAAATACGCAGTGTTTTTGATTATTTATTTAGGCCAGGGGACCTCACATTGAACTTGGAGGAAACGTTTACCCAAAAATGAACATTTTGTCATTTACTCGTGTTCCAAATGATTTTCGCTCTTCCGTGGAACACAAATGAGATGTTTTGCAGAATGCTTGTGCTGCTGTTTTCAATTCAAAGACAATACATTGGAATGGACGCTATCAAGCTAAAACTAAAAGACAAAAAACTCGCTACTTGCGAAACAAAGTACAAATATGGTGCATACAAATATGGTGCATAAAGAAACATTGCACCAGGCTTGACATCAGTGGCTGAATTGCAATGCACAATTTTATTTGTAGTAGCTTGAATTTTCATTTAAGGGAGTTAAGAGCTTTTTAAATGTGGAAATGATCTCGTCCTCATTGATGCCTTCTCAGAGCAATATGGGATTGTAATTTTCTAATTTGTTTTGCATTTGACTTGAACATTATTTTCTGTTTTGCGGGAGTGAGGGTTTGTGCAGTGGTCAAACAGCCATTGAATTCACTATATACAATCACTCCTGTTTTTTTTACCCTTTATTTTTCATTGACCGTTTTGTCCAGTTTAGGGTCCATACTTTAAAGAAGTGGTGATCGTGCACTTCAGCGATTCGACCTGTAAGGTGCAAACAATCCACAGGAAACCACACAGCATTTAGTTGTGGCTCATACAACCAAAAATTGTAAGGCAATCAACCGTGGATTTTCGTCTGCCATGATATGGTTGACTGGTTGATTGTTTGCTCATGGAGACCGGCTTAGTGGTTTCAATGCTTTTTATTCAACATTACTGCCTTTTTTGAGTAGTGTTAATAGGTGGGGCCTTTTACGCAGTGGGTGGGGCTTATTTAATCAGTTTAGTTCATTTTTATTTAGTTTTTCTATTTTATGTATTTGTTTCTAGATTGTTTTATTTATTTGTTTTTTTGTTGGCTGGGAATTTTGCTGTTCATTTTTTTGCTTTCGTTGTTTTTTTAAGTAAACAATTCTCATGTTTTTCTTTTAATAAGTATGTAGATTCCAATGCACTTGGTTTCCGTTTTGCTTCCAATTTGTATTTTTTTTTCCAATTGGATCCGAATCCTACTAGGTGTCGTGTAAATCACTGTGGTACTGTAGGGAGAAATATTGAAGATTTTGGAGTTTTAGGACCTTATGTGTGCAATATAATCTGGCGTGGTGCAAGTTTTGCAGTACTGAAGAAAACGTGATAGTAGAGGTAATAAAAATCACACTCAACAGTCCTCCAGAGTTTCTGTTTTAGCAGTTTTGTCTTGTTCGCAATTTAATCTTTCAAAAGCACTTTAAATCGTACCATCTCAATTGAAAACCGCACTTGTTATAATATGGAAATGTGCATCTCAAGCATCAAAGTTCTCACTGAATTTTTTATTTTGAATTATTATTGTTCGCATTGTAGAGGAGATCATGTGTTTTCAAGATTGTCATTGTTATTGTTTTGTCTTTTTCTTTGCCTTGAATTTGCATTTTTAACAGTTACTGGGGAAAACACTCAGATTGAGGCTCTGAGTTGATGTAATGGTAATGAGGTGATCAGATGTGTGTACAGTTGGTTCTTAAAAATGTGTAGACTGAATTGCTGTGTATACTTCCTTCAGTTGCTCACCGTAGGCCAAGTTTTCACCCCTTGACATGAAACGCTAATAAATTATAGGGTAAAACAGATCTGAGTATTTTTGTATTTCTTCCATTTTGACTGATATAAATGGAACCTAATTTAAGTGTTGCATGCTAACATGTTACTTTGTTAGTGCATGCAAATGAATGCAAATTAGATGTAAGGTTTTGTTATGGTACACTGTTTGTTGTAAACAACTGTCCCAAGCTGGTCTCACGACAAGTTGTAATAATAGTACGAGATGGCAAAATCGTTCACGTTGGCTTGTACAAAAACGTGCGACTTCTACTCCCATAGAGAAGCAAAAAAAGAACCAAAAGACAATTTATATAAAAAGAAATTTAACCCCAAACCTAACAAAAAGATCTAGCCCCTTACCATGATTTTAATAGGTGTGCTCTAAAATTTAATGTGAAAACGGCATTACTCAATACTATATTTTCCTGTTGATAAACCGAGAACCAGCCAGCAATACTGTCGAATGCATTAAAATTATGTAACCCGATGAGAAACACAGTTTGCTAAGAATATTTGTACTATTCAAAGCCTGCTGGAAAACAAAAAGACTTCTGCCAAGTAAATTGAGCAATGATTTAGTTTTGATTTCTGGTGGAGCACTTGAAAAAAGAGAGATCACTTTACACCATGCCAGAGAGAGAACACAGTGACTCGGCACTGGTGTCTCATAGCTAAGAGAACTTGAACTGATTTAAACAGCCAGGAGACCTTGCGTCAAAATAACTCTTTCATAAATAGACCATCCAAACAGGGATTTCCTTTTGATACCCGGATCATAGCACTGATTGTGTAACAACCAGTGAGCTGCGGACCAAACAAAAAGGACTTTCAGAATACAACCGTTAGATTAACAACATCGAGACAACTACCAGATCATAATGTCAGACAATCAATCCTCTACACCCTCAAACAACTCTCTATGCCCTGGATGCCAAGGTGAAGGGTCCCTTCTGCTACCCTGTGGGCACCGTCTGTGCCAGGCTTGTCTTCAATTGTGCCAGCATGAGCTCGGACAAGACCAGCTGGGCTGTACGGAGTGCTATGGGCGTGAGTTCCTGGACACCGTTCTGAAGGGGCTGCTTGACTCGCTGTTCCAAGGGCAGCCTCGTCGGGTGGGAAACGGAGAGGAGGGCAGAGGGTCGGCAGAGGATGGAGATTTGTGCAGACAGCATGGAGAGAGATTCACTCTGTACTGTATGGAGGATGAGGAACTGATCTGTGATCAGTGTCAGGGAGAGAAACATGAAGATCACGACTGTAGCTCCATAGAAGAGGCAACACAAGAGTGTAAGGTGAGAAACTAGTGCATGTGGCTTGTTTGAATATAAAGCTCCATTTGGAGTCCCTGCAGCCCCTATAATTGATCAATTTGATTCTTGCAGCAATGTCATAATTTTGTAGAGATCATATCATAAAGAATATTTTTTTCCTTCATAATTTGTGTTCATTGTGAATTAAAACACAATGTGACTTTTAGAATTCAAAATTTCTTCCCCTGTAAAAAAAACAACAAAAAACTTCTGTCTTTCTGAGACATCAGCCACACTTGAACACCTAACTATCCACACGTACTCATAAAAGGTGCCAATTTGGTGTTCATAAGATTGGTGATGTAACTCTGGAGGAAGCTGCATGAAACTTTGCATGTCTTGCTGAAGGACAGAGTGTCTGATCTTTTCGGTCTGATTTTAAGAGTTTGAGATACATTTCAGCACAGACTGATTTTGTGAACCCCTCACAATGTAATGTATCCCCAGCCTATTCATATGACCTCTGTAAATGTCTCTGGATGCCTAAAATGTACAAATATGCTGCAATTAATGGATACAATTGATTATAAACTAATATAAATATGAATTAATTGCTTTTATTTAGAGCTAAGTACTTGTCCCATCATACTAAGGCTAGATATGTGCATTCCTTTTGCATGTAAAACAGATGCGTGTGCAAAAAAAATGATTACTTTTTTTTTTTCTTTTTTTTTTATTCCTTCTCACAGCGGGAGCTCATAGCAGCTTTAAGACCTCAGCAAGAGAAACTGGAGACATTAAACATGGCCAAGCAAACCTGCCAGGAAACTTCAGAACATATGAGGGTAACGTCTCCACTAATATCCCTCGGAGTGTAATAATCATTGCAAGCCAAGATTAACAGGATATTCATTCTGTTTTTGGTATTTGGCATGTTTTATCAGAGGTTCTAGTTTGTTTCAATGTGGCCAAGATAATTAAATTGCTACAGTGTGCATTTGGTAGATGTTTCGGTTCACAAATCTGCTGATCATGCTCTGATTGAACATAATATGCATGTGTACTGTGCACTGTTTGCTAAGACGAGCATCACTTCGCTTATACCATTGGTCATATGTATGCTTAGGAATGTGAACAAACCCCTAACCACAAGTATTAAACTTGGACACCTAATTCGAACAACCAACTCAATTTCACCGACCACACCTCAAAAACAGCCCAGTCATGTAGATTTGCACTCCACGACATCAGGAAAATAAGACCCTTACTCTCTGAACATGTCACACAACTCCTTGTTCAGTCACTTGTCATATCTAGACTGGACTACTGTAATGCTATTTTAGCCAGCCTTCCTGCACGCACAATTTGGCCTCCACAGATGATCCAGAATGCAGCAGCACATCTGGTCTTCAACAAACCCAAGTGAGCGCATGCTATACCCCTCCTAGTCTCTACACTGGCTGCCGGTTGCAGCACGCATCAAGTTCAAGGCTTTGAGGCTGGCATACAGAACAGTCATTGGATCTGCTCCAGCTTACCTACAATCATTCCTGCAGAGCTACCTACCCACCAGAAACCTGCGGTCTGCAAATGATCTGCACCTTGTTGTACCAACACACAGAGGCTCCAAATCACTTTCTGACTTTTGGCTTCACTGTACCTTGATGGTGGAATGACCTTCCCAACCCCATCTGTGAAACAGACTCCCTCTCTGCCTTCAAAAAGTGGCAAAAGACATCTTTTCCATGAGCTCTTGGATAATATTTTACTGATGCTATTTAAACTTTGTAATGCATCTTCTCCTTAAGATGAATCGCTGATGTTGTATTCTTCCTCTTTTTGTAAGTCTCTTTGGATAATAACCTCTACAAACATAATAACTCAAGACTTAACAATGAAGGGTGAAAAAATTCCCATACAATGAATGAGTAACCTGAGTCAGATCTACTGACCAAAGTAATATCATAAAATACAACACTTATTGTATTTGTACAACACAATACAGTATCTGCATTTATTTATTTAGCAGATGCTTTTATCCAAAGTGAGATAAAGAAAGGCATGACTTGCATTCTCTTGGGCATGTTGAAGACCAAACGTGCCACATCGTTTTGAATCATTTGCAGAGGGTTGATTGTACATGCAGGACGTCCTGCCAGAAGTTCATTGCAGTAGTCCAGTGTAGATATAACAAGAGCCTGGATGATCAGTAGTGTGGCTGGCTTTTATGGGAAATATCTGTTCAATTTAACTCGTATTTCTTGTGATTAATATGACATTTTATTACTTTGATTAATCCGAATAATCCTTTCACCTGACAGAGACAAACGCAGAACACAATGCGTATGATAAAGGAGAACTTTGAAAAACTCCATCATTTTCTTCATGATGAGGAGATCTCCATGCTGAGAGCTCTGAAGGAGGAAGAGGAGCAGAAGAGCCGGATGATTAAGGAGAAAATGGACAGATTAACAGAGGAGATTGCAACGTTAAAAGAGGCCATTCGTTCAACAGAAGAGGCCATGGGCGACGATGATATGCCCTTTTTAAGGGTAGGAAAACCAATCAATCCCATTAATACAATGTTGAACTTATTCTTGATTCAAGAAATCATTCCCCTCTGGTTTAATGTTTTTAGATTGAAAGATTAAACTCTCTGACAGTTTAAAAAACAACAATTCTAAATTCTAATAGAATATCAGATTTGCTGAAAATTCTGTATGATCTTTCTCCTTTACAGAACTACAAGAAGACATCAGAACTGTAAAAACATTTTGATTGTTTTTTCCCAGTTTATTCTAACATGCCTGAATTAACAGTTTGTTTAAAATGTTAGATGAAGCTTCCAGTTGTTTTGATGAATGTTCTCTTTCTTTCACAGAATGGAGTACGCTGTGCAGGATCCTGGAGATATCTCAGGAGCTTTGATTGATATGGCCAAACACATTGGCTGCCTCAAGTTCAGAGTTTGGGAGAAGATGCAGGCCATTGTCACATACAGTAAGAACAAACAATCCATTCTATATCTCAATATTTAACAAGAAT
Organism: Moxostoma hubbsi; assembly: GCA_032164185.1. Taxonomy (NCBI): domain Eukaryota; kingdom Metazoa; phylum Chordata; class Actinopteri; order Cypriniformes; family Catostomidae; genus Moxostoma; species Moxostoma hubbsi. The sequence continues at coordinate 1,565,807 of JAVLUX010000039.1, read as the reverse complement.
GTGAATCTTTAGATCAAAAAGGTTTCAATTTTTCCATTTAGGATCTAGTCTTAGAAATGTGTCGCCCTAACGTTCTGGGAGGGTCCTTTTCAAAGACCCATGCCATTGCAAGCACTGCTACACGTTTTACTAAGTTGTCCTCCCATTCATATCAATTTAATTTGTTCTGGTTCAACATTATTTGTTTCGTTGACATGAATCTTGTTCCTGGACTAACCGAGCCATAACCCTACCAATTTCCATATCCCTAAATTCTAAATGTTTGATATGAAGGTTGTTCCTCGACTAACAAAGATGTTGATTTAAGAACACGTCCAACTTGCACAGTCACCTGATTGGTATTCAATGGCCGCTTGGAAAAGCAGCAAGCAAGCTTCCATGTAAGCAAAATCCTCTTGTTGTATCTATATATAACCCATTGCTCAAACCCCTCCCCTTCAGCTCCGGTGATCCTTGACCCCAACACGGCAGATGTCTGCGTCTCTCTATCTGATGACCTCACCACCATCCGCTACACTGAAGAAGACCAACAGGTCCCAGACAACCCAGAGCGCTTCTGCTACTACGAATGCGTCCTGGGCTCTGAGGGTTTCAGCTCGGGTCGCCACAGCTGGGATGTTGAGGTTGGAGACTGCAGTGAATGGGCACTGGGAGTGGTGAGAGAATCCGTGCAGCGTAAAGAGTGGTTCCCGCCAAGCCCTGATCGCGGCATGTGGACCATCTGCCTGCACAGAGGCGAGTATCGCGCTCGGACGCCAATCAGCGCTCCTCTAACCTTTAAGAAGAAACCTCAGAAGGTACGAGTTCAGCTCGACTTGGAAGGCGGACGAGTAATTTTTTCTGATGCCACCGATAACACCCTGCTCTACAAATATAAGCAAAAGTTTACAGAAAAGATGTTTCCTTATTTTTCCAATACATGCAAAAGGCATCCGTTGCGTATCTTGGCAGAGAAGGTGTCTGTGTACACGGAGTAACTCGGAGAAGCTCATTTTGTTGAGATGGACAAATTGAACTGGTGCAAGAATGAATTGAAAAGACATGTCAAATGACTTTACGGAGTGGTTTGACTCTCCCGTCATCAATACCGCCTTTAGCTTCGATTATGGTGCGCATTTGTCATGGCATTGTTTCGACAACCTTATGCAACGTCCCAAGTTATTTTACGCCCCGGGTTGCATTAAGTTTTGGTGAGATCTCGTATTGATGACGGGAGAGTCGAACCACTCTGCAAAGTCTTCTCCAGCACATCCCAAAGACTTTCATTGGAGTTAAGGTCAGGACTCTTTGGTGGCCAGTTCATGTGTGAAAATGATTCCTCATGCTCCCTGAACCACTCTTTCACAATTTGTGCCCGATGAATCTTGGCATTGTCTTCCTGGAATATGCCCGTGCCATCAGGGAAGGAAAAATCCATTGATGGGATAACCTGGTCATTCAGTACATTCAGGTTGTCAGCTGACTTCATTTTATTGCCGCATAACATTACTGAGCGTAGACTTGACCAATTGAAGCAACCCCAGATCTTAACCATTATTTAAATCCAAACGGCGCCATTTTTGGCCAGGAAGTGTAATATAATGTATGTACAGCAATGGAAATCATTAAGAGACCACTGCAATTATCAGTTTCTCTGGATTTACTATTTATAGTTATGTGTTTGAGTAAAATGTATATTTTTGTTTTATTCTATAAAGTACTGACAGCATTTCTCCCAAATTCCAAATTAAAATGTTGTCCAGCTGACCTCACTTGAACCCGTAATTGCGTGTAAACATATTTGCATATAAACGAGTATTTACCTGGAATTCGACTGTCAAAATAAGTCACAAGCATGAACGACAAATTTATTGTTATGGTTAGTCTATAATGAATAAGTTGTAGGAGACCCCAGGGCATGTTGTCACAGTATATTTTGACTTATTTTGACAGTCGAATTATGGATAGATGCACGTTTATATGCAAATGTGTTCATGCGAGGTCGCCTGGACACGAAATAACATGTATAGACCACAATAGTTTCATGTGAAATGAGTCTTTAGTGTAACGTGTTACATGTAAAGACATTTTTAACACTCTGGCCTTCTATAATTCATGTTCGTGACACAAACAGCCATGACAAGTTTTTTTAGTTTTTTGTTTAGGGTTAGAACCAGGGGGTAAAAATGGCTCAAGGAACGAAAACAAAAAATAAAGTCATAATCGAATATTGGAACAAAGTCCCTTTTAATTGTTCCCTAGTGAAAGCATTATTTTAAATGCTGATTACCATTTAATAATAGGTAAATTTGGTCTTTAATTTAATTAGAGACAAACAAAAGGCCAATGCGTTTATCATAGTCACATTTTTTTAATTTCACCACTTCCTGTTGCCAGAAACAAAATTAGGCTTCTCTCTTTTTAGGAGAAAATAAGCATCATCTTTGATCCTGAATGAAACTGCAATGCATCACAATTTATATATTTTTGGCTAAATTCACGTTGTGGATGTAACGACTACAGTGTATCAATACTTACACATGCACAGGTTAATCCAGTTTTTAGATGGCCAGATGTTTATTTTTGGGTATGTATACATTTATTGAAAAGGCAATAATTATATTGACTGCTGTATACTACGCTTCTTATGAATTATATGCTGATAATTCCCCAACATGGGAAAAAGCGTACTGCGTATTTTCGCTTAAGTTTGAGCAGCGGGGCCCTGTTGTCCTTGTGTTAGTGTGTGAACCGAGTTCTTAATAAACCTCTGATGAAATCTGCACCTGTCCAGCCTTGTCAAACCCCAGCGGACGGATGCTTCTGGCGAAAGCAGATACTCGCTCCCCCTTGCATTAGCTGTGGCATGCACAAATGTTGTTAACCTTTTACTGCAATCAACACTCGACATGACCAACCCTGCGAAAAGGACATTTAATATATTTAATCTATCATTTTTTGTTTTATTATTCTTATCCAGTATGTAACTATGACTATGAAAATCATGGAAATTCATTGTTCAATCCACTATTCGATGTGGGAACCCTGCATAGAGCTGATTTTGAAAGCAGAGCTTCATTAAAGTTGTTGCACTGTTGCTTTTATCGGCAAGTAAAAAACAACGAATGCCATAAAATAATGTACATCACTCCTTGTTGTCATTTCTTAATGATCATGAGAATAATTACTAAATTTTAACAGATAAAATTACAGAGAAATAGTTTTTCTTTAACCATTTTTTTTATTTGATGACATGCAAACCATGCACAAAAATTCAAAAAACAAAAAAATATATACAGAATGAACAAGGTAGAAAAGACAAACCACGGATCAGTTTTCTCTCAGCTGACCTTTGAGATATCTCACAAAAATGTCTTAACATCTAATATAGTGAAGGTTTTCAGCACATACTGGTTAAGACTACAAAAAACTTGTTTGAAATTGAATTAAAAATGCATTACAGGAATATAAACAAGGCCTTGCATCAAAAGAATTATAAAGTTTGCCTGTGTTCAAAAAGTGACTGTTCCTCACAGTAACACATTGACATGTTTAATCTGGATATTGAGAGCACCAAATGTTTTCGTAGAAACATATAAAAATTGCCTAATGCATTGCTGTTTGAGTATTAGCTCAACGATACCTTAGTGTAACTGTAAATCATGAGTGCACTTATAATCCTTAGCCCTATCGACAGATGCAACATGGATAAACCTAACCATAACTGTTTCTTAATATTTCAGCGCTAAGACCTTCACTTGGTAGTTCAAAGATAGAGCACAGCCCATTAAAGTGTATACTTTTCACATTTTCTCCAATTCCATAATTCCTATTGATGCCGCTTGTGGTTTAGGAATGACACTCTTCAGCTGTAACACTAGAGTTTGAATCTAAATATCAGCATGAGGAAAGCACGTGTTTTAAAGGCAGTAACAGAATGAGATCCATTCAGTAGTTCAACTTCACAAACACAATGATCACTATAGTGGTCTGAACGCTGTCAATGCTACGCTACAGCATAATGCAGTCTGGGTGACTCTGATCCAAAGAACATGCTACATTATTAGTGAGTCTGACCAGAGAAGAATGAGGCAGGTTGATCACACAGAGATAATGAATATATGGGAAGCTATATTTAGTTTGCTGCATAGCCTATTGGATTGGCAGAGGTCATGGTGTGTATATGCATGAAACGGTAATATAAAATTGGAAGCCGAAAGATGGAAATGTTGCTGCTTGGATCCTCTGCTGGATGAAGCTCATGAGAGGGATGTGATATTGGAACGGCCTCCAGGGGGCGCTACGATCCTCTGTGCCGTACGCCTGGGGATGTGGTCATCCATTTGAGTGCCTTGGATAGACAGGAAGAAAAATGGTTCAACTCCTTCCTGTTTTCTTATTTGTTTTGGTTTATATTCCATGCAAATTAACTACAGAGTTCACTTTAAAGAGAGCATGTCTGCACGAGTTGCACCAGGTCACAGAGGGAGAGACTCATAGTGCTGCAGAGTTGGCCCAAATTCTGAATTTATGAATTGATGCAAAGAGCATTTTTATTAGTTCATTTGGACAAATTATGCCTATTTATTCCCTGATTATGAAGAATTTTTTGTATTATTTTCTCCTAAATGATAGACTCTTTGTTAATACTGTTTTATAAAACATTGAAATCAACAGGTTTTATTCCACCGTGGTCTATACAATTTAATGTGTATAGGTGGAATTAAAAAAAATTATCATTTAATATTTCTTGAAATACCCCATCTTGTTTATTGATTGTACGGTAACGTTTATAGCTAATTCATGTTCAGAAATGAAATCTATGTATAAATTATACTTACAACAGTTAAATGAAATTGATTCCATTGTAATTCTTCCTTTAACTGAATAGTTCACCTAAAATGAAAATTCTCTAATCATTTACTCATACACATCTGGGATGCTGGGAGGGTGACTTTCTTCTACTGAGACTTTGAAGCTCAAAAAAGCATGGAAAGGGAGCATAAAAGTATTCCATATGACTCCAGTGGTTTAATCCATGTCTTCAGAAGTGATATTATTGGTGTGGGTGGGAAATAGATAAATATTTAAGCCTAGTTTTACTATTAATCTCCACCTTTGACCAGCCCTGACCAGTAGGTGGTGATATGCACAAAGAATGGGAATCATCAAAAAATAAAGAATGTGGAATTGAAAGTGGAGATTTATAGTAAAACAGAACTTACATATTGATCTGTTTCTCACACACACACCTACTACTGTATTTTGCTTTTGAAGACATGGATTTAACCACTGGAGTAGAATTAATCAATTTTATGCTGACTTTATGTGCTTTTTGGAGCTTCTGGCCACCATTCACTTGCATTGTATGGACCTACACAGCTTAGACATTCTTCTAAAAATCTTCATTTGTGTTTTTTAGACAAAAGAAAGTCTGGGATGGCATGAGGGCGAGTAAATGATGAGAGAAATTTCATTTTTGGGTGAACCCCTTTTACCAATAGCCAACAATCTGATCTATATCACAACAGTTTTGGCAGTATTTATTAATTTATTATTTGCAAATGTACTGTAACAAGTTGCTAAGGTCAAACAAAAAGGTACACTTTTGGATCAAGTAATTATTTAACCTGTTATATATGTATTTTCTTAATTCCCAATATGTTTACTGATTGAAAAGGGATTAGGCTACATCCCTAAAAAAAAAAATCAACGTTCATAAATTTGAGATAAATTTGAAAAACATAGATAAACTACTAATTCCCAGTTTTCCATTTTTGCTGTGATTTACTGTATAAAAAAGTTAAATAATTTTCAGCTGTTTTCTGTAATATTTGGTCATTAAAAAAATCTTTGTTTTACAGTATTGGTGGTATATTTAATATATCACATCACACACAGAGATCGGTATTTCAATTAAAGCAGCAAATACAGTATATCATCAATACCAAAACTCATCATTAGTTTTAAAGGGGCCAATTTTTTATGGTTTAAGTGTTGCAATTTTGCAACATTTTTCCAAAAGGAAACCCCAAAAATATGCATAAAAATCATAATTTTTTTTTTTTATATAACCAATGGCTTCCCAAAACACTATAAAAGAGGACAAAAAAATACATATTGATGATATGTCAATGCTTAGGTCTCTGATGGCTACATTCAAATACAAATATAATTTTGGATCCTGTTTGATACCTCAATTAATTACCTGGAATTGAAAAAGTATTCTCAACCAAACCAACAAGGTGCTTACCAGATAGTGTAAACCCAGACTGGTGCAAATTTCTACCTGGTCCAACCGGGATCTTTCCTGGACAAGTGGGTCCCCTAGTGGTTGGCGTGGCTGGTACAGATTTGGTCATACTGATGACATCATGTACTGGGCCATCGTAATTTCCCCGGGGAACACCACGAGCATCAGCCATCTACAAAGAAAACATTTGATTATGAAAGCGAGTCACGACTAATAACTCGAGAGTAGTGCTCTCCCCAAAGTGATATCGGGCGTTTAAATGATCATTTGGCCATTGGATGAGCTATAGTCAGCATCCACAACTACACAAAGATCCATGATCGTTGGGTCACAGCATGTCTTACCCTGCCTCGGGCTTTGATTCTCTTGTAGACATAGTCGGGAAAGGCTTTTCTGGGGACGAAACGCCCTGAACCCTCAGTCACATTCAGTGTCCCATCTTCTAGAACGATCCTTCCCTGACTGATGACCACTACAGGGAACCCTCGGCACTCCATGCCCTCAAAAATATTCATCTCCACTGTCTGCAGAGGACACCGGGAGCCAGAATTAGGACCAAGAAGGTTCTGTTACATTTCAGTTAATGTAACAGTGGTTCTAAAATGTAACTAATCATATAATCATACATTTAGGATAGCAAAATAAATCAGCTTGTCAACTTTTAAAAGGGAGGACCAAGATGGCGGCCAAATCCAATATGGCCGCTGCCCGAAAAGGGTTCCGGCTATAACTTTTGAACCACATGAGTTACAAATACAAACTTGATATGTTTTTCAGCTTAATTGATCATGAAAAACACATAGGAATGTTTATATTTATGACCCAGTATATCTGGACCCCTTGATCCTGCAATTCCAATATGGCCGCTGTCCAAAAAAGCAGTTTGGACTGTATTATGGGGCCTTACACCCCATTTTTCGCGCAAATTCATCTACAAGCACCAAATTTGGCACAGATAGAGCTGAGGGCATATTGAAATGATTTAGCCAGGGCGCCCGAGCCAATGGTCCCTGAGACCAAGATGGCGGCCAAATCCAATATGGCCGCCGCCTGAAAGGGATTCGGCTATAGCTTTTGAGCCAGATGAGATACAAATACAAACTTGATGTCTATTTTACCTTTTTTGACCATGGGAAATGACCTATTTATGTGCTTAAGGCCCCCAACTAGGAGTGGTGGTGGAGTAGTGGACTTAAGCACAGAACTTGTAAGCAGAAGGTTGCTGGTTCAATCCCCACAGCCACCACCATTGTGTCCTTGAGCAAGGAACTTAACTCCAGGTTGCTCCGGGGGGGATTGTCCCTGTAATAAGGGCTCTAAGTCGCTTTGGATAAAAGCGTCTGCCAAATGCATGAATGTAAATGTAATAGAAATAATATCCTAAACTTATGTCCAATAAACTAATAATTAAAATAGGTTTATTGGCAATCTCAACCCTATTTGAGAGATGGCGTATAGAGGTTGGAATTCACATACCAGATTGTGAGATTTTGCAGAGAACACTTTTGTCTCCTTTGTGTTCCAGATGACAATGTCAGCATCAGATCCAACAACGATTCGGCCCTTCCGGGGGTACAGGTTAAAGATTTTTGCAGCGTTTGTGCTGGTTACTGCAACAAAATCATTCTCGTCCATTTTACCTGTTGCCTGTGCCACAAAAACCAAATTTAGGAATTGCAATGGTGTGAATGGCTCACTAATAGATGTTTCTTGGCTATTAAGGTGGGATAGGAGAAAGTATTTTAACTAAACAAAAAAATAAAAAACACATCAACTTTAATTCCAACCCTACACTAATCTGAACAACTAGTCATTTCTGTCTACATTAAATGACATAATGTATCATGAGATGACAAGGAGAGAGCCAATCATAACAAGGGGGCGTGTACCCTCAAGTCTTAAAGGAGAAGCAGCACCAAAACTGAGCGTTTCTGACAGAGGGTGTGTTCACACTTGTAGATCGGTTCTCTTGGTTCTCTTGGTCCAGACCAAAAAAGAAAATGATAAATTTAGTCCTGGTTTGCTTATCGTTCAAACTGGCATTTTTAACACCGAACTTAACGATACAAAACCAAAGGCATCAGGAAAAATTCACAACATGATTGGACAGCTTTTACGACTTATATTTTTTGAAGGCAATAAAAACAATGCTGGCTGCTGGGCGAAATGCACTCATTATATTTATATATGTATAAATAAATGGTGGTATTCATACCAGCTGAGAACAAACGAAGAGCTAATAAAATGTGGAAAGGAGTCAAAACAGCACCAGGAATTCCTCTGTCAATATAGCTCCTATGATGAGAAGAACCAGGTATGCTTGAGGTCAGTATTAGGCAAATTACTTCCTGTTTTTGGTCTTTTTAGATGTCTTTGTTCCATGCTGTGTTCATATATCAATCGAATTGTACCATAGTTCGTTTGGAAGCAGACCGAGGCCTGCTATTCAGACGGTCTCGGTCCGCTTGTTTGGTGCGCACCAAGGTTCGGATGGCAGCGTTCACACTTGTTCAAATGAACCGCACTAACAGCACAATCGCACCAGAGTTTGTTTTAATAGAACCAAACTTGCCAAGTGTGAACACACTCAGAGAGTCAGTGAGGGTGGAGAATGATCACGTTTTTCAAATATATGACTGTTTTTTTGTTTTTTTGTGCAAACAACTTTACATTATACAACTAAAATAAAAATTTAATCTCAAGGAACTTATTAAAATAATAAAAAAGGCATGTTATGACCCATTTAATGCCCTTAATGTCTTAAAGCCCCCCCCAGTCAAAGATGACTATAACAAGGTAAAAACTCAACGTGTTTTTCTCTCCATTAACTAGTCAACATGGTGAGCCCATCTTACATTGGCTTCATAATAAATGTACTTATGGCAATATTATTTATCTATAATGTGTTTAATGCAAGTCATGTGTTCATTGAATAGATGAACTTGCATAGAGTGTAATTTATACATACCACAGCTTTGTCCCAGATGATGCTCATCCGTTCCTCAATGCCGTTGGTTCCCTCTGGAATGAGGGTGAAGTTGTCCTTTCCGACAGCTTTCTGTGCCGTGGAGAAGGTGCAGTGGGCACTGGCTGTTACTTGAAGATCCCCGCTGAAACACAGTTTAATTTATTTAATGTCAGTAAGTGCAATACGTTAAGACCCAAATCTTTAACTTAAGAGTAGATTTAAAGACTATTTTAGAGTTAGACGATATGTTGAATATTCATAATATTCATTAAGGTACTTTTTATTTAGTCATTCGTTTTCATTGATTCCTTCAGTGACCCTTTCAATAGGTTACATCGTTGCGCCTATAGGTGGGGACATTTGAGTGTCTTTCTGTACGCTACGAGTGATTCTTTTTGAATCACTCACTCAACTGATTCAAATACTGAATTGTTCACAACCAAAATGAATCATCTTATTGTCCTTTATTAAAATGTGCATTTCTACAGATCTACTTTGACCCTTAATTGATACATTTTTATTTATAAAGGGAAAAACACCACCATCACAACAACAACAATAATAATATTAACATCACCACAAATAGCAATAAAGCAGATGTATTTTTTGTCAACTGCTGAGCTTCACTTGTGTAGATCATGGTCATTTTTATTAACGTAAACTGGAGATTAATCTATATGCATTTACACGTTAATCATTGCACTTTCTCTTCATCGTGAGAATGACTTGCAATAGCTTACAGAACATTCAAGGGAGAGAAAACGCAAAAAGTGTTAAAGGGACAGTTCACCCAAAAATGAATCGTTTTCTTGTCCCAATTGCCATCCCAGATGTGTATGACTTTCTTTCATTTGCTAAACTCAAATTAAGATTTATAGAAGAATATCTTAGTTCTGTAGGTCCATACAATGCAAGTGAATGTTGGCCAGAACTTTGAAGGACCAAAAAGCATATACAATAAAATATAGCATTAAAATAATCCACCCCTCCAGTAGTCCAGTAACTTTAAATGTCCACCTTTGACCAGCCCCGGCCAGTAGGTGGCGATATGCAAAGAAAATAAAAAATATTGATCTGTTTCTCACCCACTGCCACACCTATCATATCACCTTCCGATGACATAGATTAAACCACTGGAGTCTGATGGATGAATTTTATGCTGCAATTTATATAATTTTTGGACCTTCAAAGTTCTGGTCACCATTCACTTTCATTGTTTGGACGTACAGAGCTGAGATATTCTAAAAATATTTGTTTGTGCAGAAGAAAGTCAGTCATATACATAGTAAATGATGAAAGAATTTTCATTTTTTTGGGTGAACTATCCCTTTCATTTATTTTTATTCCTCCAAAATCATTTTTTCCCCATCACTGGGGTGAATTTTGCTCACCAGGACAATAGCGAACTGAGGTATTCTGGAGTGCTCGTGTCAGGGCTAAGGGGCGGGGACATGACAAATGCAGCAGCTTTGGCCCAGTTTTTGCTCCAATAGTGTGATCCATCTGTGCCGAGGCTGGCTGCGAGTGATTCCCCGTAGATGACCATGCCTGAAAAGGCAAAATCGAAACATATAAAACTACATGTATTTAACTGCCTTTTTCCCCTCTGTTTTATTGCTAGAGTGCTTGACATTTGTACCCTTTTTCCTGGCCTTGGCGATGACATCAGCAGCTGATTTGCTCATCACCTTTGTGATGTAGAGGGGGCAGTTGGCCTGTTTAGCAATAGTGATGGCTCGATACACGGCCTCAGTCTCCACCTGGAAAAGAACAACATAATGCTTAACGCAGTTCACCAGTAGTAGAACAGATTTGAATGGATTCGAAATGAACTGCTCAACAAGTACATATGGTTGTGGCTTAGGTGCCAAAATACTTTTGGGGGCCACTTTATACTGACTTGGAACATTAAGACCAACCTCTTCTGAATGGCTCAGTACATGTCCCTCTGGACCAGTAATTCCCAGCTCTAAAAGCTTCTTCTGTTCCTGGGAGTAAAAACATGACCAACATGCATTGAGTACAGAGGAAAGGATGGTGCACGTATGAAAGAGACTAGCACATTTTATAAAAGTAATGCATCCAGATTTATGCTACATCATACGTAATACATTATGGTTACCTCCTCAATGATGTCACCATTTTCAGCATGAACCTGTGCTATGGCCCCCAGCTCTCTCATAGCACCAAACATCTCATAGATCTACAGAAACAAAAAGTGGTATCAGTTCTACAACATGCCCAGCGTTTGGTCTATGAACGTCCTTTTTAACTGTGACTGATCAAAGTCAGTCAATGAAATCAGAAAGGAAGTGATGTCACATGCCAGCTGTACCTGTGAATCAGAGCTCTGATACTTGTCTTTATAAGCCATGAAGATGAGGAAGGAGTTTACCCCTAAAATGAGAAACAGAATGAAGACAATGTTGCATATCTTTCTGGAGTTGTGTGGGAATGCATGCCATATCTAAATGTGTATTTGAGCTTCAATTGCTGTTCTCACACACTGTAATGCTAACTTTGAGAGCTCGAATAGGGCCAATATGAAAATTGTTAAGGAATTAACTGTAAAATGCAGAATTTCACTGAATTGGATGTTTAAATGCACAATTAATCCAATTAAAATCAAGATATATTCTAGTGCAATTATTAACTTGCAAAAGGCTGAAATTTACTTAAATAAATATTAGACCAAGGAAATATAATGCATACATTGCTGAGATTAATAGTTGACCGTTAAACGCAAAGTTCACTAATGTTTTTCCTCACTTTCTCCTGCTAAAATTGGCGTATATAAATTTCAAGTAGGTACACTCTCAACTCGACTGCACATCCTAACACAGAAACTGAATGTGTGGAGAAGCACACGCTTATTCAGTGCAAGCGACGCATGTCCTGGGCATAATAAACTATACAAATAATAAACTGATTTACTGTATGGAGTCTGGTGAGCCAGGTGTGGGAGTGATACGGGAACGCTATTAAATCTCTTTGCATTGTCTGAAAACGCTCACTCACTGTCATCTGAACCAATGTCAAAAGCGAACCATCCATGCAAGAGACTCCGCGTGTGTGCGATAGACACGGCAGCCAGAAAAATATATTGTTTTGAGATTTTCAACTTCAGCATACAGTGTGATTTATATCTGTATGTATAGTGTCTAATAATGTATGAACAATGTACACTTAAATTTATCTTGTCAATAAAGATTGATATGAATTGAATCTTCTCATTTAATCATATTATTAAAAAAAAAGTCCACTGGAAAACTGGAATTTGCCCAACTTTTAATTATAGTATGCCCACTGATATAATGGCATGTACATATAATTGTATCAAAGATTTAAACCAGTAAGCATGTGTCTGATTAACAGCATTTCACGTGTACATATTTAATTGATTAACCAACTATTATGATAGTTTTTTAATGTTTGTTTTAATGTGCCATGATTAATTGTGATTAGAAAACTGTACGAACAGTTTTTATTCGATTCACAGCCCTAAGAAATATATAGTATGCATGTACTGGGCACTTCAAAGTGAATGTGGGAAGCCGGTTGCTCAGGAACTGGTAAAAAAAACAAAAAAAACATTATGATCATTAAATACTCTCTGTGTATAGCAAATGACAGAGAGCAGAGCACTTATTCACTGCAACGCATACAGACTAAATATAATTTATTTAACTTTTGTGATTTAATAATTACACTGGGCTATGCAGCAACTGGCTTATCTGACGGTGAGAAACTTCTGTCAATAACAAAGAAACTGAAAGGGCTTCACTCAGTTTTCTGCCAAAATGAATGCTAGATTTAAATAGGAAAAAATACATTATGAAAATATATCACTAATAAATAGTTAATTATTATTCACTGTAATAATAATAATAATATATGTAGATGTATTTAAGAAATACCTCAGATCTGTGATGCTCTGTTGTGCAGCACTTTTAATTGGCAAAATGTACTCTAATGTTGTGTTATGGATTGTTATGATTTGCATTAAAAAGCATGATTGCAAAAAAATTCCAAACAATTATGCAATGTTATTTTAAAAATTAATTGTAATTTTTTTTTTTTTAATGTTTAATGAATTCATTTGTTTAGGGACCATTTTCATGATTTAATCATATTAATTTGAATATGGAATAAAAAAAACAAATAAATAAAAATCACTGAATTTGGAAAAAAATAATACAGATTACATAGGTCCCCACTCAGAGATTGTGAAACCATTAAATGATTTAAGTTACAGTGCATTCAACTGCAGATCCATACTTTCAAAGTGTATTACCAAAAATAAATAGTTACAATGTAAAACTTATAATGCAGAAACAGAACAGACTAGGGGGTGAAAAAAGAATATCAAAGTCACACCTGAAATCTCACATCACCTTTATCTTTGACCAGAGTCTCCAGTTCCTCAAATAGACCATCATACCATCGTGTGATGTCGATGTGCAGAGAGTAGTCACAGCATGACCTCATATCTGCCGTATCCCTCCACTGGTCATAAGCGGCCATTAAACTAGATCCCGGATCAGGCACGACATGGTCAACTATAGGAAGGTAAGAAGTAAGAAATAGAGGAGCGTACTGATGAAAAACATGCTTATAATGCAGATAAACTTCTGAGCCCTTGGTAAAAAGGGTCATAAACAGAAATCTTTATTAGGTCTACATTTAACACGGTATTGACAAATGTGTCATTTCCAGCCTGATCTCATGAAAAATTACTGTTGAAACATTTTTTGCAAAATGATATTAAATGGTTCCTTATGTAACAGGAGCCAACTGGTAGATAGCTGTGCAGTGTGTAAACCTCACTCTCCTGACCACAAGAGGTGCACTAGCGACTGACACTAGAGGCTGTAGCCTTTAGCCTCCTTGTCGGAGACGCCGGTTCGAGTCCCGTTCGGAGCGGGGCGATCAGGACCGGTTACACTTACACGTGCCATGGCAGTTCCAAAAGGCACTTTAAGCATGTACGTTTTTCGTGAACAGATGAGGTTTTTTAGGTAAATGCTCTATTTTGTTTTAAATAAACAAAACCTACCCCCTTACCCTAAACCTTAAACCTATCTTATAGTGTCATAACATGCAATGTGCTAAATTGCCTCAAGCAACAGCACCATTTTGTGGCGCTTCTTTGACACTTTCAGCTCACGTGTCGACTCGTGTTCTCTTCAGGACTCGTAGCCTGCTCCTTTGCATCGCACGTGAAATCAGTCGAGCTCCTGTACAATTGAATTAAAAACATTTGAACATGCTTGTAAATGTAGTTGGTTAAGTAATGTAGTGTTTATGAACTGATAATCTACAAATTTACTGGTGATTTGTGTGAAAGGGAATTAAAGTCATAGGCTGTGTCTCGTTTGGAAGGCTGCGTCCTCTGGAGGTCGCATTTGTCGGCCGCATACGTCATCAAGGCTGTCTCGTTTCATAAACGCGAGTAGGACACTTCGAATGTGACCTTCTTTCACGGCAATTCGGAGGATGCATGAGGTGTATCCTTCTGGGCACCCACATCCCACAATTCTTTGCTTCAATGGAAATGTCTAAAAAAAATGATGCCAATTTTCCCTTAAATATGATGTTCAAATGCAAGAAATGTTAATTCCCAAGTTGAAGTACCTCAGTAGATGGGTGCAGAGTCTATAATATGTATAATTATATATAATTGAAATTAAGTATTAGACTAAAAGTACACGTGTAAAATCTATTTTCTTTTCTCTATACATCTTTATAACTCTCCTAAATTTTACCTCATTCATTCCCTTCTAAAGGGACGTTGTTCCCTTCTCACTCAAAGCGCTCCCATTTGTTAAAGAGTGGCATGTTGTCATAGCAACCATGTTACATTCCATTTCCGTTTGTCCTACGAAGGCCGTCTCGTTTAAACAAGACTTGTTTAAAGGAGGACGCTCGGTATACTGCAGCCTTCAAAGGACGCATCCTAACTAGCATGCAGCCTTCAAAACGAGACACAGCCATTGTTGTCAGGCTCCTCTAGTGTTCATTTCACCAAACTGCCGCAATACATAGAACTGGCCGTGAAAAAAATCATTTTGTAAAAATGCAGGTATAATAACATGACTATTAGTCTAGGTTGCTTTGATGACACCCCAGTGTTTACACTCTTCAGGAAGTCAACCAACAATTAGCTTATTAATATTAGTGTCTGCACATTAAACTGTGATAGGAGAACGCGTTTTGCTTTTGAAAGCATGTCACAAATCTTTAAATTTTACATTAAAATTCATATGAACATGTTAAGAGTTCAAATGCATTAAGAGGCGCATTTTTGTCTTCTGACTGACCCTATAAAGAAATACAGCGGCTAAAGAAAGGACATTTAAGCAGAGGAGGAGAGAACCATTTTTGACAGTGCTTTGACCCCAATTCAACTGATTTTATGAGACTTGACAAGCTCTTACGTGCTAATACTGTACAACACACACACACACACACACACACACACATACACACACACACACACACACACTCTCTTATACTGAGATCCTCCACCTTTGTGTCATCAAATCATGCACAATTTCTTCCACCATGATTTACATTTACCCTAAATCCTTTACACCAGTGGGTCTGTGCTGGTTTTGCCTCAGGACACAGAGGCAAACCAACACAAAAGTGTACAAAACTAAACAAAAATGTTCTTGAAAATCAAATATTGACATTTATTAATATAACAAAGAATTGCACAGGCAATGTGCAAAATTATAAACATGACTTTTTGTCACCTGCATTTTTCACCTTGCATATTTAGTTTTTTAAGGTTTTCAAGGTATGCCAAGCAACCTGTCCATGTTAGCATCTATTTAATTTAGCTAGCTTCAACACAAAATAACAGAGTATGATTGGATGGGCAGCCTTTGACATCTACAAAAATATCCTGGTAGCGTTTTCTCCTCACTGTTAAAAGTGAATAAGTCTATTTTATTTATTCTAATTATGCACAATTATATGGTTAATTGCATTCAGTTATTCACATTGTTTTTCCCTGCTGCCCGTGACTCTATCAGAGCAAACCTGTGGTCCATTTTCAATCAACAAGTTTAGAGCCACTGTTGCACACTAATCACTTCATGAGCTTCATCTTTTGCCACCTTCTGAAACTAACGATCTTCTCCTTATTAAAATGATCTTCTGCTCTGTTCTATGTATGGTGTAAGATGTTTGTTCATGTAATGACATACTGATCATGGTGGTTCCTCCAGCCAGAGCAGCACGTGTTCCATGGTAGAAGTCATCTGCTGGGGTCATGCCCAGATGAGGGGCCTGCAGACAGGTGTTAACATCGATGCCCCCTGGTATTACAATGTGCCCATATGCATCCACTGTCTTCACCCCTACAGGTACAATGAGGTTCTCCCCAATCTGTCTGCCATCCAAACGAGATACGATTTTTGAACATTGTCAGAAGACATCAAGGTGGGTTTAATTTAATTTCAAACGAAACAAAAACAAAAAGTTAGCATTTCAAAAATAAATGAAACAGATAAATGGACCTACAATAAAAATAAATAAAAAGTGTATATATATGATATGTTTTATGCAAAACTTTTATAGGTAGATTGTAAGAAAAATGAAATCTTACTTGATAGTCCCATCTTCAATGTAAATGTCGGCATAAAACGACTGGTCGTCATTTACAATTTTCCCACCTTTAATGATGAGCTTATCACTCTGGAGACAAAAGAGACATCATAACTATGTGAATTTGCATCATTCGTAAGTCATATTTCATGTTGTCATTTTTACAATATACTCTATATGAAGGTGAAAGTTGATATTTACATTGTCAAGATACCAGTAAGATCAATATCTTTTAGACTCAAAATGCTTTGAATATCAATAGAACTGTACAGGCACTACTTCTGAGAAAGCGAAAGTGATTTCAAAGAGAATAAAAAGCTTTATTATGCATGCAAATCCTGCTATGCAGAATATGCAATTTTCTTTAATGAGCTATTCGGAGATTATATCATTGAAAGACTAGACACAACAAATCCAGACAGATTTAGAGAATACAAAAGAAAGATAAGAGGCAACTCCATTCATCTATAACACCACTTGTCTATTTACTGTAATCCTCATGCATGAATTAATGTCTTAAAGGAATAGTTCACCCACAAATGAAAATATCTCATCATTTACTCACCCTAATGCCATTCCACATGTGTATGACTTTTTTCTTCTGCAAATTACAAAGATTTTCAATTCTGTAGGTCCATACAAAGTGATTGTGGCCAGAGCTTTGAAGCTCCAAAAAGCACAATAAGGCAGCATAGAAGTAATGAATACAACTCCAGTGGTTTAATCCATGCCTTCGGATGTGATGATATAGGTATGGGTGAGAAACCGATCAATGCTAGGTCCTTTTTTTTAACTATAAATCTCCACTTTCACTTTCACTTACAAATATATATTTTTTTGATCATTCACATTCTTTGTGCATATCGCCACCTACTGGTCTGGGCTGGTCAAAGGTGGAGATTTATAGTAAAAAGGACTTAATGATATTGCCCCTAAAGACATGGATTTAACCACTGGAGTTGTATGGATTACTTTTATGCAGCCTTTCTGTCCTTTTTTGGCGCCTCAAAGTTTTGGTCACCATTCACTTGCATTGTATGGACCTATGGAGCTGAGATATTCTACTAAAAAATGTAATTTGCATTCTGCAAAAGAAAGAAAGTCATACGCATCTGGGATGGCATGAGGGTGAGTAAATGATGAGAGATTTGTTTTTATTTTTTTAGGTGAACTATCCCTTTAAGTGTGAGAAATATGTTAATGACACTTTTCACTGTCCATTTTTGCACAGTTATGTCTGTCTGATGAGTAAAATTCATAATTCAACTCACAGAAGACGAGAAAGAAATCACGCAATGCCCGCTCATTCACCCTTCTTTCTCTCCCCTGGTATGGAGCAACAGTCTGCCAGACAACTGGGCTTGTTAGGGCACTCAGGCATAAAAATACATTGACAGAGCAGTTAGGTAATGCCAAATAATTTCCTTGCCCAACCCTCAACTAATGGCATTAGATTGACAGAGTACAGTTTATTTGGCCATCATTTAGTCACGCTCATGTTGTTCCAAACCATATGACTTTCCTTTTTCCATGGAACACAAAAGGAAATGTTAGGCTAAAGGGTATTTTTTTTTACCAAACTTAGCTCTGAGTTACACTGGCTGGATGGTGTGCAAACCACGGAGCTTTACTTTAATGCAATGTGACACCTCCATGGGCAGCCCATAACTGGCACAGCCAAAATCCCTGCAGAGCATTTCAGATTCTGGGCCACAATGTTGCTTGAGGAGGGACAAGACAAACAGCGATGGGCCTTGGATGCAGTGAACACTACCAGGACTGCACTTTATGTTATAGTAGGCCTACTTAGGCTACTGTTAAGACAACTATTATTGAATTACACAGTAGTAGTTGGTTATTATTTTTTGCATTAAAAACGAGGGATATCACAAGGGCTATATCTCAGTTACTACAAAAGTCCTATTACACAAATGTGTTGATCTCTAGCAGCATTACCATAAGTACCCCCCCCCCCCCCCTTCCCATCCCAGTGTACTTTTAAGACAGCAAGATGCTTTTTTTGAGTAACAAATTAAGATAATGCTTATTCAAAACAACCAGAAAAGAATGCACAATTTCCTGTTCATTTAAATCACATTTGGCCCCTGCAACAGGAAGCTTTTTATCCCAAATACTATCGTTTCATCTTTCGGACAGTTATTGAAATACTTTTGATTTAATCACCCTGGACCAATCTAAAAATGACTAAGTATTTTATAAAATAAATGTGATAATTTTAGGCATTCCCATTCGCTTACATTTCTACAAGTGATCAAATGTTAGATCATATTACACAAAATCAGCCTTTAGACATTGCACTCGATGACCTCATGGATCAGAACATTTTGCAGTGCTTTGTGAGAAACAGGTGTTTATGTCAAGTCAAGTCATTTTTATTTGTGTAGCGCCTTTCACAACACACATCGTTTCAAAGCAGCTTTACAGAAAATCATACATTAACAGAAGATACAACTGTAATATCTATAATGTCTTAAGAGTCATCGTTGTGTAGTTTGATTAAATGTGATTGTTAAGAGTGTATAAAAATAAGTAATTCAATAATAATTGTATTTATAAATGGTCTACATTTATGGCAGCAGAGCTAGCAAGGCACTAGCCTGCCATCAGGAGCAACTTGGGGTTCAGTGTCTTGCCCAAGGACACTTCGGCACATGGAGTCGTATGGGCCGGGATTCGAACCACCAATCCTGCGATTAGTGGCAGACCCGCTCTACCAACTGAGCCACAGCCGCCCTGATAACCCCATTAAGCAAGCCGAAGTCGACTGTGACAAGGAACACAAAACTCCATAAGATGTTGGTTAATGGGTGAAAAATAACATTGGGGGAAACCAGGCTCACCATGGGGGCCAGTTCGCCTCTGAATAACCAGCATGCATATACAGTAATGCAAATATCAGTTATTTATGTGCAGTGCAAGTCATGGTTTAAGATGTCTAAGTAAGTGTTAAGGGCCAGTGTTTCATCAAAATTTAGTTTGAACTGTAAGATTAATGACTAATATCTTTGAAGTCCATCCTGTATTAAGGCAGAAGTTCACATAGATGCAATTTCTTGTTAGTTGGCTGATGATGAGTTTTGTTGGCAATTTATTGATAGTGTATTGAATTTCAAGAGTGTAGTCCATCATTAGACCGAGGAGATGCAGGCCGAGATCAGTGAGGTGCTTCGCAGTTCAGGGAAGTCCTTAGGGAAGTGCTGTAGTAGATTTGATGCCATTTAGTGTTTTGGGAGAAAATAAATTCAAAAGTGTCTTTTGTCCCATTTTATCCTATTTTTCGGGGCAACTTGTCACATAAATGTTACACATTTATTAATAAAATGATTGACTGGCTAAAGCAATTTGACACTTTTTATTGCTGTTACATACAGTATTTGTGAATGTTTAGCCTCCATTATTTAAATGTTAGGGTTTTATGATATCAGCTTACCCCATTTACAGAAGTGAGTGACAACTAGCCTCGGTCTCCCATAATTCTTACATCCCATCATTATTTTTTTGATCAAGTAATGCAGATGTTACCTACATTAATGTCAAGCTGATTGTAGTTGTTTTAAATGCTGCTTTGAATGTGGGTCAGACTCAGGCCGGGAACTGGATTCAATTTGGCCGCGTTAACAGCGCCCGTCCCCGGGTTTCCTCGCTCCTGTAGTGCGCATGGATGAGTCCTCGCTTCATTAAGGCCGGGCAGGGGACGCGGCTCATGGGCACGGCCTCCAGACAGACGTCTAGCTAGGCCAGGGAATCGATTTGAACGCTTATGGCCGGATTGGCTCGCAATTCTGACATTTTTCAAAGTAGGCCTATGCAACGAGAGCTGCAACACTATTACTGAACAGAAAAAAAGCATTTTTTTATTCTTATAATAAACACGTAAGAGAAACCCCTAGTTAGGCTACCACAGTGACATCAGAGTAACGGTGGCATAAAGAATGAATGAAAAACACAATGGACATGTAAAACCGGTAAACGCTGGTGCCACCGCCCGGCACACATTTAAGACCTTTAAAACTCAACCAAAGCCGTTTTCATCGAAGTTATTGCACATTTAAATGCATTATTTATTGCATTACTCGCATTCGGTGCAGCTCGTATCGCGTGACCGGCTTTTCAAGCCATGTTTCAAGGACAGCCGGTTTGTTGCCGGCGGCGGCTCACCCATGACTGCACAATAAAAGACATTCTCATCATCTCTCCGTTACTTCAACCAGAACACATTCACCGATTACCTAAAGTTCAATCTACACGGTCATCGTTGCTTACCGTTAAACGAGGGATATTCTTCTTCCCTTGGAAAGACATGCCACCGGTTTGAGCAGAGCTTTGATTTCCGAGGAGACGAAAAAACGCGAGAGATGGACTGATATCAATATTTGGAGTGTAATTTAGTCGATCGGGATTTAATAGTCACGGTAGACAAAAGCTCCAGAGCCCCCACCCTCTCTCCGGTCCGCTTACCATCTGCTGATTTAGTATTCAAAGACACAGACCATCCTACAAGCACAGAGGCGATCAGGGGGCGAGGCTCACCCCTCAGACAGTGAAGCTAACTCAAAGTAAAAGTCTATTCACAAGATCAATACATCCACACTCTGGCTATCTGCACACTCATTTCTTATATATATATATATATATATATATATATATATATATATATATATATATATATATATATATATATATATAAAAAAAAAGGTGCACTACGTTTTTGCTCATTCAAATATTTTACACACAAAATAGCATTTTTTAGAAATATGTTGAAAATTATAAACACACATAAGACTCCAGTCTCATCAGAAACCCTATAAAAGCTGTTTAATTTTACATGGAGCGGGTTGTCCCCTCATGGGCGCTGCCATGTTGACCACACATGCCACTGTGTCATGCAATTGTCATCATTGGTACCAATGATGGGACGGTATTGACAGGTGTTTAGCAAGGATTTCTGGGCCCCCTAACTGTATATTGCTCTGGGCCCCTTACCTATTGAAACATACAGTTTTGAATATGTTGTGGGGCCTCTGGATCTTTTGTCCCCTAGAATCCTTACCACCTTTCACCCCACTAGCTATGTCCCAGGATACTGATAAACAGGAGTGTGATCCACCACACAGTCCAACCAGAATGAGTAAAAGTGGAAAGGTAAAATGCCCAAACCAGAGTGTTCGGCCCACCACCAGTCCACACCAATTGTTTAAATGATAGCCAGAATAATGTCATTAATAATAGACCATTTAAGTATAGGTATTAAGTAATAAAAATGAGCGTTGTATCTATGTTATGGAAGGTTTTACTAGCTATACAGCTTTGAAACTGACACCATCCAGAGGGATTCTTTAACTGGACTTAAATGGCAATCAAACTGGTATATTGGATTACTCGTTGGTCGAGCTACACCTTAATAGTGACTGTTGAAATAGGACTAATTACCTCTCGTCGCCCGTTGTGCACACAGTTGGTTCCAGAAGGGTATACGACGGTCTGACCCTGTGATCTGCAGGACGGGGTGTGCGGTGCCGGTGCTCGGCTCGGAGGCGCGTGACTCACGTTGGAGAAGTCGATCACGTTCGAAGTATCGCTGAAATGATCTCTCTGGTCATCCACGCGCACCTTGGGGTTCCTCCTCACAGAGCTGGGACTGTACGATTCAAAATTCAGGGTTTTGTTCTCAAAAGCCCCTTCGATGTTACAGAACATGCCTCCGAACTTCACTCGGGGTTTAGGGCTGTCTGTGCCCAGTCTGGAGAGCAGGGAACCTTGGTCATCATCCTGGGGAAGGACTCTTCTCTCAGCCATGGCTCTGATCTTGGAGAAAAAAAATGGGAAGGTCGTTTGTAGAAGGTTGTATAGGGTTGTTTTGGCTATTGTATTGTGTATTCCAGGACACACTCATCCTATGTGTGGCACACAGACTTCTGGAAGAGACACAGTAATCAGGTACTTTTAAAGGAGCTGTCCAGGGAGGCGTGGTGCTGAAATCCTCGAGTCACTGGATTAGGAAAGACTGGAGCGCTCCCTTGAGAAATATGTACATTCATTGATTAGCAAACAATCCATTCAGAGGAAATCAACAAGTACTGCCTTTGAAACCAAAGTGTCCTGGGAGAAATGGGTACGTTTGAGAAGACTATACATTCACTAGAATATTTGCCTTAATATGTGGATGACATATGGAATTTTGTAGCTTTTTTGGTCACTTTATTTTACAGTGTTCATAATACTGTGTTTTTAGGTAATTACTGAGTAATACTAATGATCAACATGCATTAACTGTGTAATTATTTTCTAGAGCAGCTTGTATGTACATATTGTTGTTATTACTATATTAATACATAATTGTAGCATGTAATATGTCTTACTCGGCCCTGTAAAATAGTGTTGCACTTTTTTGCAGTTCAAGTTGTCAATTTTCAACCCAAAGAAAACATGAAATTCATAACTTAAAAAAAAAAGAAAAATCACAATATTAGTTGAAACTACTGTTTGTGATGTAAAATATATTTGAAAATGTTTCACTCACATGCATTATGGTAAACTAAGGAAAATCACTGTTACATGGTTATATTTAAAGTTCTTATTTTTGTATTTAAAATGTTATTTATATTTTCTCAAAAGCATTTAAAGCCAACATGAAAACAAATATTACATTTCTAATAACTCCGCTCATACACTTTAAAATATTTAAACATTTAATGGAAAATTTGTATTTAGAGTCTGTGACTGATTACCTTTTTAATTTGTCGCAATTTTTAAATACATTAATTACTATTTTTTATGTACTTTATGTTTTATTATGTACTTTTTTTGCAATTCAGTTTGTCAAATGTCAACCCCAAGAAAACTTCATAATAATCATGATTGAAATATTTGTAATATCTGTGCAAAATACCTGGAAAATATATTTGAAAATGTTTTTGATGATAATAATTAAGTACGCTTGTGTTCCAGGTGTATGGAAAATTACTGTTTACTTGAAATTTAAGAGCATTAAATAAAACATTTCTATAAATAAAACCAACACAACTACAAATATTTCTGTTCATATCTAAGAATTTGACACTTGTATTATAAACTATACTTTTACAATATTTTTCACACAAATGAACATTTTAAGAAGATTATCTCCACTATGTAGGTCTATACAATGCAAGTGAATGGTGAACAACATTTTGAAGCTCTAAAAAGCACATAAAGGCAGCATAAAAGTAATCCATATGATTCCAGTGGTTAAATACATGCCTTAAAACATATTTGATAGGTGGGGGCAAGAAACAGATCAATATTTTAATTATTTTCATATATCTATGAACAAGTTATTTTTCTACTCTTAGTCATTGTAAGACAATGTTTTTATATCTTGATTATATAACTAACATGTAAATGAAACATGTAACACATTTTGATGTTAAACAGACAGATCCTAAAGGCACTGCAGATGTCGTTTACAGTGTGTCTGGTCTCATCTGTGCATGTGGAGATGTGGGAAAGCCCATCTGGAGGTTTGAAGATGTGCCCAAAAGAAAGGGAATCCTGCCACACATGCTAAAAGCCTCTGGGAATAAATGTGCTAAAAACACTTTCAAGTCAGCATGGGTCACATAAAAGCACACAATGGCAGAACTCTACGAATAGCCAGAGGAGAAAGAGGTTTACACTTCATTTAGTCTGACACATGTACATGTAAAAGATACATGTTTATTCATTCCCATTTCCAGAGTGTAAAATATATAGTCAACCACTGTGTAACATTCTCAAATATGCAAACAAACAAATCTACTAACAGTATCAGATCAGAGTTTCATTCCATATCAAATACTCCTACAAACGAGAAACAAGTTTTTGCTGCATTTTCTGCTTGCATTTGGAAGGAGCAAAGCTGTACCTTCAAAGTCCATGATCGTATTTCTAAAAGCTCAAAGGACCCCTGGGTATCTGTGAGCCACATCTCATATATTCCGGAACATTCTGCTTCCCTGGTTCTCTTTGATTGTTAGGCAGTGGCATTTCTTAGTAGTAGATGTAACAGAGTGAGATGGATAAGTCAGCCAGAGGCAGAAAACCTAGATTTGACTATATCTCCTCTCCTCCATTAGTTTCTCACTTTCTCCATAGCGGAGTTGAATTTTAGCAGACAGGAACGTATATTAGCTGCCTGACATTAATGTCTATTAGTTTGACTCCTAAAATAACAAACTCAGTGGTCTATAAAAACAGGGGTTTAATAGACTGTTTGTTGTCACTATTTTGTTTTTTTGTTGATGTCCTTGAGAAATTCTCCTCTGGAGGCATTTTCATGGATACTGATAGACACAAAAAATAGCAGTATAAAGATTCCTACCAACAGAGATTCAAAAACCCCTTTGAATTGAGAGGAACAGTTCACCCCAAATTATTTACGTACCCTCATGATAGGCATAATTGTTAGGCTGTTAAGCTCCAAAAATGACAAAAAGTAGGGTGATGTGTAAACTGGGCAATCAGGTGAAAATAGCCAGATAAGGTTGGAGTCTCATTGTTCTTTAATATTTAACATCCAGTCACGCTAAGCTATTTTAAACAGTTGCCACAATAGTACTTAACTTGTCTGAAGTTCAACTGATTCCTTTGGTCATAGTTTGCAAATGTGGGCAAACTTAAAGGGATAGTTCACACAAAAATTTTAATTCCCTCGTCATTTACTCACCCTCATGCCACCGCAGATGTGTATGACTTTCTTTCTTCTGCTGCACACAAATGAACATTTTAAGAAGATTATCTCCACTATGTAGGTCCATACAATGCATGTGAATGGTGAACAACATTTTGAAGCTCCAAAAAAGCACATAAAAGGCAGCATAAAAGTAATCCATATGATTCCAGTGGTTAAATTCATGTCTTTAAAAATATTTGATAGGTGGGGGGCAAGAAACAGATCAATATTTTAATTATTTTCATATATCTACAAACAACTTAATGAATCAAAAATATTTTAACAACTTTTTACCAGTAGCCTACTGCCTCTAAATGATAAACGATACATTTCAAGTGAATCGGACAGCCCAGGAAGAATTCGAAAAAGATGAATTTTAACTAGTTCAAACAAATTCATACACATACAGTATATCCATATATATATATATTTGCCCTTACAGTTCCAATGTCATTAGCAAAACTGTGAATTAGCTTATTATAGCACCACATTGTGGTGGATTCTCACAAAATGTACACATACAATGTATATTGCATACAAAGTTTCATGACCATCAGACATTCAGAAATGAATTTGTTGGCTACAGAATTCTGAATTCTGCCATTTCTGTTGATTTGTCTGTGTGATATTTATAGGCTATGTTAGGATTGTTAGGGTGCTTGCATCAAAGAAGATGCAATACACTGTCAACTCCCACAATCAAATGGTTGCGGATAAAGTACAGATTTTTAGTTGGTGTGAATACTGCGGGCAGAATTGGACGAAACTCGGCATGCTTGGTCAAAATGTTCTGTTGTCAAAGTATACCAAATTTAGTTAAAATTACCACATTTTCTTTCAAAAATATAGACTTTGTTCTTGGACCCCTAAATATTCCTCACCGTTCTCGCAGTTGCTGGCATGCCAGCGATTACCCCTCCACATGCCAATGCTGGCATGCATGCCATAGGTTGCCAACACCTGCTCTACTGTATGTAAGAGCCTTAATATTTCTTAGACTTTTCACAGTATAAAGTGTGTTGGGAAAGTTACTTTGAAAAAGGAATCCATTACAGATTACTTATCTAAAACGGTAATCAGATTACAGATTACTTACCGGAAAGCCTTGCATGCCTCTGCCCTCTTGACATGGCTTGGAACACGCTGACACAGTGCTCGCTGAGATTGAATGTGAGCACATGAAAATTTTAAACGCTTCGCTCTTGGCTCACTTTCATTTTCCATTTGAAGAAAAAAACTTACCTTGGGATTACTGAGTTTGAAGCCTTTCAAAGGCACTTATTGGAGATTTACATCATTCACTTTTCAATCATAAGACAAAGACCCAGAAAAATCCTCTTAGTTTTTCAGTCTTCCTCTGAGAATTTATTAGAAATACTGCTCATGTACATTAGAAAACCAGACATGTTTAAATTTCAGTTCCACTTCTAACTTTGCACAGTAAAGGGCTAGCACCACCACGCCAACACTATGACGTGCCACCGGGATCCAAAGTAGAGTGTAAACAGTGGGATGAAGGGTTTTACCGGAACACCGTTCATTCCATCAGGCTTCCAAAGGGAAGCAGCCTCCAGCAACCACCTGCTTAGCAGGGAAAGAGAGCATTTCAATTTAAGAGTCTTTAAATTCCACAAGCAAAGAGGTCACACAAAGCAACGTTTAAAAGGTCAGGAGGTTAAAAACAGTTAGAGTCCAGAAGATACAGAGAGCACCATATTCCATTAACCGAAGATCATGAAGAGGCCAGTTTATGTTGACGTGAACAGTTTAAAGTCTTGTATCAGCACAGAATTGATGGCAGGGACCTCTGATGCAGAAGTGTCCACTCCTCTGTTACAGAAGAGAGAACACTTGAAGCCTGTGTCCTGCACAAAAAAAACACAACATTAAACCCTTGTGACCTAACCCTTATTTACTAGTTATTGCATGCCTTGCCTATCTGTGTTTTGGTCTGTCTGCATGTCTGTCTGTCTTTTTTATCTATCTATCTATCTATCTATCTATCTATCTATCTATCTATCTATCTATCTATCTATCTATCTATCTATCTATCTATCTATCTGTCTGTCTACCCGTCCATCCATCCATCCATCCTGTCTGTCTTTTTTTATCTATCTATCTGTCTGTCTGTCTATCTACCTATCTATCTATCTGTCTGTCTGTCTGCCCGTCCATCCATCCATCCATCCATCCTGTCTGTCTGTCTTTTTTATCTATCTATCTATCTATCTATCTATCTATCTATCTATCTATCTATCTATCTATCTATCTATCTATCTATCTGTCTGTCTGTCTGTCTGTCTGCCCATCCGTCCATCCATCCTGTCTGTCTGTCTTTCTGTCTGTCTCTGTCTGCCCGCCCGTCTGTCCATCCATCCATCCTGTCTGTCTGTCTTTTTTATCTATCTGTCCATCCATCCATCCATCCGACAGTCTGTCTGTCTATCTACCTATCTATCTATCTATCTATCTATCTATCTATCTATCTGTCTGTCTGTCTGTCTGTCTGCCCGCCCGCCCATCCATCCGTCCGTCCATCCATCCATCCATCCATCCATCCAGTCTGTCTGTCTGTCCGCCCATCCATCCATCCATCCATCCATCCATCCATCCATCCATCCATCCGACGGCCGGTCGGTCTATCTATCTTTTTCTAAGTACACAAGGCATCTAACTTTCAAACATCCAACTGTTTTAAACTGTCAAGTCTTTGTCAAGCCAACAGACAAACTTTCCTTTTCTATTTTCTAATGTCTTTATAGTAATAACAATAACTATGGTGTTTTGGTTGAAATTATGGTTATCACTGTATTTTACTTTGCTAGGGGAAGATTAAATGGCTCCACTTTGTAAGAAGACAAAGAAAAAACTGATATACTGTAGAAATACTGCAGGATAATATATCATAGACTTTTTTCATAAAATTCCGTCTTATTATCTGGTGTACATGAAGTATATGTTTTACCGTGGTCCACTAAGCCACGCAACACCCTTTGCTCTCCGGAAGAGCTACGACCATAGAATGAAGGCTAAAGAAAAAAACAAAAATAAAAACAAAAACTGAACATAGGAACGAAAAATAAGACAAAAGAACAAAGAGAAGAGAATGAACATTAATTTAGACAGAAATACAGATATTATTGGTGAAGATGGTCATGTTGACCTTGCAAGATAAAAAATTATTGTTCAGTCTTAACGTGTACCTTTTCTTCTAGTTCCTTTATTTGTCGTTTCTGTGTCTCTATCCATTCTTCCAACTCTTTTATTCTCTGTCAAGTAGAAAACAGATTATTAGGCATTTTAACAAAATATTGAACATTGTTTAAAGGCAAGAACATGCTCATCAAGCCATTTCATGAGCTCTTTATGTGTCTTACTTAAAACAAGATTTCATGTCATAAACAAGTACCGCTTGTGCATGTTGAAGCAGCTCCATCCTCTCTCTAAGTATCTGTGCATCTCTCTCTCTTAATTCACCGAGGACCTGCCTCTTCCACTGACTGACAGCTTCTCTAAGCGAATCACGGTCCTGTTCGGTCAGGAGCTCAGATACCTTCCCGCCAGTCTCTTCTCGTTGCAGAGCATCAAACAGCATTGCCTCTAACTCAAGGATACGCTGATAGAGAAACAAGAGAGAGGAAACAGGGGTGTGGGCATGTAAAGACAAACATTTACCACCAGGGGGCACAGGAAAGCAGAAATGTACCTCACTTCAGATCACTTATTCTCTGCAGTGCTTGAGAATAAAACCCTATTGTTTATTGGATTTTGGGAAAGCTTTACATCGAAATGTGATCTCTCAAACCCAAAAGGACTTACCTTATGTGCCTGATCCAAAGACTGTTTCCTGTAGTCTAATTCTTCGTCTAAATATCCTTTCTGTTTGCTAAAGTGTTCCTTCAGAGGAAAAGGACCGACAGAAATGAATTATTACAGCATACTGGATTAGCAAAATCCATTTTGCATATTTAAGAGGAATAATCCCACAAACTAAAAAAAGAAAAGAAAAGAAAAACCATTATGTACGGACAGTGTGATTCTCAGGGTGGTCACACATTTAAAATATACATGAAATGTAAATAAACTCAAATGTGTCATAAATGACTTCTTCATTATCAGGTTTTACAGAAATGAGAACATGAGAGTCGATCCCACACCCACTGTCAGGTGTGAATATTTATTGTTCATTTTAATCATTTAACCCTTGATGTTCTTATTGCCTGAACACCTTAGTGGTCTAAAGGTTGTTTGTCTAATCCAGAGGTACTCAATAGGCAGACTCCGGTCCGAATCCAGACCGAAGGACAATTAAATCTGGACCGAGATCTGAATCTTTGTGATAGTTATCTGACACCCGGCTAATTGATTGTGGAAGCATACCTGTATATGTGCGCGGAGAGGAGTTTCATTTTTAAACAACACAATACTAATGTTTGAACTTATGAAGAGTTCAGAAATAAAGATGGTGGAAAAACCTTATTTTCAATCAAAGCTTTCATGAATCTTGGCATGCTCTCCACAAGTCTTTCACATTGCTGTTGGGTGACTTTATGGCACGACTGGCGCAAAAATTCAAGCAGCTCAGCTTTTTTTGATGGCTTGTGGCCATCCATCTTCCTCTTGATCACATTCTAGAGGTTTTCAATGGGGTTCAGGTCTGGAAATTGGGCTGGCCATGACAGTGTCTTGATCTGGTGGTCCTCCATCCACACCTTGATTGACCTGGCTGTGTGGCATGTTTACAGACCTGAACCCCATTGAAAACCACTGGAATGTGATCAAGAGGAAGATGGATGGCCACAAGCCATCAAACAAAGCCGAGCTGCTTACATTTTTGCACCAATAGTGTCATAAAGTCACCCAACAGCAATGTGAAAGACTAGTGGAGAGCATGCCAAGATTCATGAAAGCTTTGATTGAAAATCAGGTTTATTCCACCAAATATTGATTTCTGAACTCTAAGTTAAAACATTAGTATTGTGTTGTTTAAAAATGAATATGAACTTGTTTTCTTTGCATTATTTGAGGTCAGAAACCCTGCATCTTTTGCCAATTTTCACCAGTTGTCATATATATATAATATGAGTTTTGTGAGATCCACACAACTCAAAGGAACTTATGGAAATGTGTGATGGCCTTAAGGATGCATTTACCTTTTCACTTTCAATGTCAAACATTTTTTGTTGTAATCCAGATTTGGTGACCTCGATGTCCTCTAACCACTGGACAAAACAAAGACAACAAAAGACATAAACGTTAGCATTCAACAAAATATCATGCAAGAAATGGATGGTAAATAATAAAACAAGAAAACAAACAAAAAACAAAACAAACATGAATGCATACCTTTTCTGCTAAGGTTAATACCGTTCTGGCATGAATAACCACCACTTGCTCCTCATTAGTGAGATTCTGTGTGTCATACAGTGAAAGACGAGATATCAGTGACAGAAATATGCATGTATTTTCATACACCCAGACATGTCTAAACACACACATTTACATATGAAATCAACATACACTTACGGCGTTATCCCCCAAAATGTCAAGTTTCTTCATCAGTTCTATAATCACAATGTCCTGTATGGTGAGAAAAAGGGAACAATTTTACTAAGGAATATTAAACTATGACTATCCAGGCAAAAGACAGATTACATCAGTGTTGAATCAATAATTGTCCAAGTGGTAAACTGATTTGTCATCAGATTGCAAGCCTGAAAATTAGCCGTCAAAACTTGTTTAATTGTAATCCAGTGAAATATAATAAGCGTTTGAGATGTTTTCAATATTTGGGGTTTCAATAAACTATTAACTAAAAGCATATTACAATCTCTTTAGATAACTGTGGGAGTTTAGAGGTTTCACTTTTACATCTGATAGTCACATGTGGTGCCTGTTTAGTTTCACTTTCACACCTGAAAATGAAAGTGGAGATTTTGAGTAAAAAATGACATAAATATTGTTCTGTTTCTCACCCACACCTATTATATTGCTTCAAACTGTTTAACTTGCCCCAAACTTACATTCATTAAAAATAACCTTGTTCTGAGAACACAGTTCATACTTTTGGTTAAAATCAATCTTGATTATATAGTTGGCCAATTGCCTTAACTTGGAAAGCAAAGTGTGTACCCAAGAACTTTTACAAAAGCAATAAATTAATAAAACATAAATAAATGCATTTCTGATAAATATATAAATTAATTATAAAACATAATTTAAAAATATAAGAACATTAATAAACATGTTTATTATAATTTACAATTATTATAAATACAATCTAAATGTAATCATTTCTAATTTAATAAAAACAGTACATAAAGTTATTAATTATAACATAAATATTACAATTCAATAAAACAGTATGTAACAAATTGAATACAAAATAGAATTTTATATTTATAAACAAAATT
This sequence comes from Moxostoma hubbsi, assembly GCA_032164185.1. Taxonomy (NCBI): domain Eukaryota; kingdom Metazoa; phylum Chordata; class Actinopteri; order Cypriniformes; family Catostomidae; genus Moxostoma; species Moxostoma hubbsi. Next base: position 1,533,870 of record JAVLUX010000039.1, on the reverse strand, counting down.
ATAAGTAAAACTATAAAATATACAATTATTCATTATAAAATAATTAATATTAATAATTAAATAATACAGTATAATACAATAATAATAATAATTATAATATACATATATTTAATATATAATTATTGATTCTAATTATACAGTTATTATAATAAAAAAAAACAGCATAAAATAAATTGAATACAAAATTAAAATAATTTCACACAAAAAAAATGTGCTTATATAAAACAGTTTTGAACTAAGTGAAAACAAGCATATGTGCAATTGAAGCACAGAACAAACAACTTAATAGCGACCGATACATGAAAAACTGGCATTTTGTTGGGGTAACTCACAGTAACGCCCTCTGCCTCACAGTAGATCTGCAGGGCACTCATGCCCTCTGCAAAATGAATGTTCTGGAAGTTTATGGTTGGAGATCTTCTCTCTCTTTCCTAGAGAAAAAAAGAGTATCAATGGCATCAAACCTCAGACAATGTGAAGGAACTTCACTGTAAAATGAAGCAACAAGCTCTGTAATTCTGTAATGAGTTTAACAAGTCATATAAAAATATGATAATTCATTCAAATGCTCTTACAAAAAGTGATTCACCATCTTCTGTTCCCATGTGTAAATTTATTTTCTGAAATACTTGCACAAATGTAATAAATTATGGAGTAAACACTCACTTCCAGTTCAAGAATTCTGAACTCCAAGAGTTCATTTTGGTCTTTTGCATCCTGAATTTCATTTTTCAATCGTGATTCCTCTGTCTCCATGTTTTTAAGCTGTAAGTGGAACAAAAAGGCACACAAGATAAAATTGACAGTTAATATACTATTTGGCATGAAAACCTAACATGATAACAAATGGGCTTCATTCAATAGCTGAAAATGCCTTACAGAAATGAATGAACACCATTTACTAGAGGGTCATTTTTGAGTCATTCATACAATGCCTTTTGGACTTCTTTGTTTGATAAGAAAAGGCACAAATTCTTAGTTTTCAAAAGTCAGAGATTAAACTATGACTTTTGGGGTGGAGTTCAAAGACAAGAAATAATTAATCTTACAGTCAGGGCTGGACTGGTAATCTGGCATAGCGGGCATTTTCCCGGTGGGCCGACACACTTTGGGGCCGATTAGGGGTGGACTGGCGGGCCGAATGGGCCACGATAAGCTAAAATGAGCCACCGCGTTATGCAGAACGGACCACAAACCGGCGCCGAGATATGTAGAAAAGGACAGCGAAACATGTCTTATATTTCTGATCTGCGTTTCCAAGATCACGTTTAGTTTCGACAGGAGGTCTGTGCACAAACCTTTTCTACAAGCTCCTGGTTGCGTTTGTACAAAGCTTGTTTCTCCTCAATCCATTTCATATCCTGAAAGTAAATATCAGATGATACGAATATTAGTCAATAATATAGTTACATCAAGAATGCAAAGTCAAGCATGACCAATGGTATTTTGAAATGAGCTTCACTTTTTGAAGGACTTAATCATTTTTTAACTGAACTGACTAATTTGTGCAGCACATTTCAGCACAAAATGTTTTGTGAATGTGTCCCAGTGTAATGCAGACTTTAAAAAGAGTCTGTTCTTGAAGGATGAGGCAATTCTAAAAATCTTAGGCCTGATAGCAAACCCGCAGCAAAACATTGCATCTCAAAAATGAGCCAAGAGAGCGTTTACATAGAAGTTAAAAAGAAACATGTGCTTCAAATTGCTAAGTTACACCAGCTAACAATCAAAGCATTACTTAATATACAGCTGTGTTCTCTACCAACAGCTCAAGTCTCACAGAAACAGAATATTACATGATAATAATAGATCCCAATATTCTATGTAAGTCCTGAACTATTGCTGTTATCACAGTTTTTAATTAGTTTGTACAACTAAAAGTGTTGCTAAATTCAATTTGTCTGCTCTATTATGGATTCAGAAACACTGCATTACCTGTCCCTGTTGACTCAGTACACACTCCAGATCTGATATTCTGGTCTGATATTGGATCAGTTCGGCCTGCAGCTGCTCTCGAGTCTAAAACAGACAGTAAACAGCAGAGACATTAAAAGTCTATGTAAAAATGGCAGTACAGTAAGTAGATTGGAATATTTTCTGAAAAACAGACCTAAAAAAATTAATAAGTAAATAAATAATATATATACACTCACCTAAAGGATTATTAGGAACACCTGTTCAATTTCTCATTAATGCAATTATCTAATCAACCAATCACATGACAGTTGATTCAATGCATTTAGGGGTGTGGTCCTGGTCAAGACAATCTCCTGAACTCCAAACTGCATGTCAGAATGGGAAAGAAAGGTGATTTAAGCAATTTTGAGCGTGGCATGGTTGTTGGTGCCAGACGGGCCGGTCTGAGTATTTCACAATCTGCTCAGTTACTGGGATTTTCACGCACAACCATTTCTAGGGTTTACAAAGAATGGTGTGAAAAGGGAAAAACATCCAGTATGCGGCAGTCCTGTGGGCGAAAATGCCTTGTTGATGCTAGAGGTCAGAGGAGAATGGGCCGACTGATCCAAGCTGATAGAAGAGCAACTTTGACTGAAATAACCACTCGTTACAACCGAGGTATGCAGCAAAGCATTTGTGAAGCCACAACACGCACAACCTTGAGGCGGATGGGCTACAACAGCAGAAGACCCCACCGGGTACCACTCATCTCCACTACAAATAGGAAAAAGAGGCTACAATTTGCAAGAGCTCACCAAAATTGGACAGTTGAAGACTGGAAAAATGTTGCCTGGTCTGATGAGTCTCGATTTCTGTTGAGACATTCAGATGGTAGAGTCAGAATTTGGCATAAACAGAATGAGAACATGGATCCATCATGCCTTGTTACCACTGTGCAGGCTGGTGGTGGTGGTGTAATGGTGTGGGGGATGTTTTCTTGGCACACTTTAGGCCCCTTAGTGCCAATTGGGCATTGTTTAAATGCCACGGCCTACCTGAGCATTGTTTCTGACCATGTCCATCCCTTTATGGCCACCATGTACCCATCCTCTGATGGCTACTTCCAGCAGGATAATGCACCATGTCACAAAGCTCGAATCATTTCAAATTGGTTTCTTGAACATGACAATGAGTTCACTGTACTAAAATGGCCCCCACAGTCACCAGATCTCAACCCAATAGAGCATCTTTGGGATGTGGTGGAACGGGAGCTTCGTGCCCTGGATGTGCATCCCACAAATCTCCATCAACTGCAAGATGCTATCCTATCAATATGGGCCAACATTTCTAAAGAATGCTTTCAGCACCTTGTTGAATCAATGCCACGTAGAATTAAGGCAGTTCTGAAGGCGAAAGGGGGTCAAACACAGTATTAGTATGGTGTTCCTAATAATCCTTTAGGTGAGTGTATATATATATATATATGTACATCATTTTTTTGTTATTTTTCCTTCATCACAAATAATAGCCTATTCTGTTATATTTCTAACAAAAAGCACCATGGTAAAACAGACGCTAGTCCACCCCTTACTGAAACGGAAAATATGATTGGTTAGCAAATATTCAATCACGTCTAAAATGAATGTTCTGATTGGTGGTTCAGTTTAGCCAGACTGTCTGTCTTGCCAATGCCATCAGTTGTGCTCCCGCAGCTCCTTGCGCATTTAGAGAGAAGCTCTGTACACTTAAAAAAATAAATACAAATATATATATACTGTATATACACACACTCACAATTCACTCAACGGTTCATGTGGCCATACACATCATCACTTAATTCAGGTGGGCATATGCAAAATCCTAAGAAAGATAGGTGGGCACACAGCATATATCTGTGTATGCCCAAGACTACACTACTGGACAGTGCCCCACAAAGGAGTCGGTGCCCTATGCAGACTGTGTAATATGTGTATAGGGAGCTGTGGTACTGTGGTAGCCTAATGGTATTTTTCTGAAAAAGATTATTCTATTGGCTTATTGAAATTATATCACTGAAATCGATGCGACCGCTCCCATTATAATTAAGAAATCTGTCTACACTAGAGGTACGTGATGTCGGAAATGCATTAGCAATCATGTATTATTATTTTGATGAACTTAAAACACAATGGAGTGAAATTTTTATCTGACCTGATACTTCGATGTTCCGGGGCAAATTCAAAACTGAATTTTCTGCTTGCGCCCCTGCTGCCCCCTATCTGTGCACATCAGTGCTCTAAAGGATGATTCTCGCTCTGTCCCACATGAAGCTTTAGGACTCTCTAATCACTGTCTGGTTCAACTTCTCCTGACTTAAAAACAGAAACCAAAATCAGCAAAGCCTGTAGTAAGGACTGTAAAGAGTTGGACCAATGAAGCAGAGCTGGAACTGCAAGCCTGCACAAGCAGGCCAGAAACACAATGACTAAGGAAATCAGAGTGGCTAAAAGAAGCTACTCTGAAAAGTTAAAAAAACTGTTTTCAGTCAACGATCCTGCATCTGTTTGGAAAGGTCTAAAAAGCATTACCAAGTATATGACACTCCCCCTTGCTCTGTAGCGAGTCAACTAATGGTTGATGAACTGAATGTGTTTTACTGCAGGTTTGAAAAGCCCAGTCTCACACCCCTCCCCCACACTGATATTCACTTCAAAAACACACTTAAAACCTCTTGGAACCCCCCTCCACCCCCTCCTGCTACTCAACCTGCACTTATGATCTGTAATGAGGATGTGTGCTGGGTATTCCAGAAACAAAAGACTAGGAAAGATTCAGGCCCAGATGGTGTCAAACCTATCTCTCTGAATGTCTGCGCTGACCAACTGGCACCCATTTTCACACAGATCTTCAATAGATCACAGGAGCAGTGTGAAGTTCAGATTATTTGTGCCCCCCTGCCCACCCTCCAAGACCTGTACATCTCCAGAGAGAGGAAACATGCATGTAGAATCACTCTGGACCCCACACACCCTGCCCACTCCCTTTTTTAACTGTTGTCCTCTGGTCGGTGCAACAAAGCACTCAGGACAGGACAACCAGGCACAAGAACAGTTTTTACCATTAGGCCATTTACCACATGAACGATTAAGATGTCTTCAGGCTGTAATAACTGTACATACCGCCCTACCTTGCACATATATTACCTCTTGCACATATATTCTCTTGCACATGCACATATGCAATTCTATGTTATATTTCCTATTTTGTTGTATGTCTATTTATACTCTTACCTTGTTTTATATTCTGTGTCACTGTAATGTTCTGTGTGCACTTGCTTGTTTCTCCTATCACCACAAACTTTATTGCTGCAGACCCCTAGCCTTGTGACTCTCTGGGGGTCCCCAGACCCCAGTTTGAAAAACTCTGTTTTAGGGTGTTCTGGGTGGTTGCAAGGTGGTTGATAGGCTTACTGATGTGAATAAAAGAAGTTTTTACATTCTTTAGTTTTAGTAGTTTTCTTTCCATGCTGAAAGCGGAAATTGTGTAAAATTACGAAAAATTCCACAGATGCTCTTGTCCTTGGATACATAGGGCTGCAAGGACAGAAACTCATTGAAAAAAGCTTTACCACTGTAGCTTGCTGTTTTCGCATAATCACACCAAGTTAAGACACAGTGTTATAATACAAAATTCATCCTATTCATATGAGCCATTGTGCAAAGAGCTGTTGTTATAAGTGTGAATATCTGAATATTTTAGAGATGAGATGTTTGAATGATTTACCTTGACCTCTTTCTCTGCATCAAATGTTCCCCCGACCTGTTCCTGTAGGAGCGCATATGCTCGCTGAAGAGCCTGATACTCCATCGTCAGCTGACAGAAACGAAGTTCTGTCTCCTCTTTAAGCATTCCCTGAACACAGGAAGATGACAAGTTAACAGTCATCACAGAAACATTGATGCATTTTTAGATTTGAACTAAATAATTATTAAGAATGTTTATTAAGCCGTTTAATTTATAAGGATGGGAGGTCCAAACAATGTGGGTGATTTCATGTTTTCCTACATCATGGGGACATTTTGGTCCTTACAATTTAGGTGAAACAGAAACACACACACACACACAAACCTCTTCAAGGTCATCGTCTGGTGTGCATGGCGTTCTGTCTGTGTGGTAGGAAATAGACGAGCCATCTGAGTCTATAGAGCCTTCCTCATCATAGCCAAAAAACGTCTCCACTACCGGCTACACACACACACACACACACACACACACACACACACACACACACACACACACACACACGCACACACAAAGAGAGAGGCCAAGAGAGAGCCATTAGAAAACATGAACAACCCTTGGACACATATTCAAGGTTTGAATATGCATATGCACAAAAGAGGTGGAGGGAAGACCGTCAGTGAATGATGGGAAAATTTGGTTATTTTTAAGAGGATATTCTTGGTATCGAATGAGTCAATCTTTTATCATAGACTACTTCTTGTGCATGGACCACATTTTGTGCTTTTTTTGTCCTTATTTGGGCTTGACAGCCCCTGGTCACTAACTACTGTCATTGAATTGATAAGAGCAGTGAAAACATTCTGCTAAATTCCTACTTTTGTATTCCACAGAAGACATCTTATGGGTTTGGAATGACTTGGGAGAGTAAATGATGACAGAATTTTCATTTTTGACTACTACTACTACTTTCTAAAAAGCAGACAATCCTGGCGGGCCTGGGTAGTTCAGCGATTACTGACGCTGACTACCAACCCTGGAGTCGCGAGTTCGAATCCAGGGTGTGCTGAGTGACTCAGCCAGGTCTCCTAAGCAACCAAATTGGCCCGGTTGCTAGGGAGGATAAAGTCACATGGGGTAACCTCCTTGTGGTCACGATTGGTGGTTCTCGCTCTCAATGGGGCGTGTGGCAAGTTGTGCGTGGATCGCGGAGGGTAGCATGAGCCTCCGCATGCTGGATTGACGGTCTTAGAAGTGGAGGTAACTGAGACTGTAACCATGCCACCACAAGGACCTACTATGTAGTAGGAATTAGTCATTCCAAATTGGGGAGAAAAGGGGATTTTAAAAAAAGCAGACAGTTCTTGTGTTGACGTACCCTACATGTTCTGAAGGGCTTCTTCCTGCGCAGACTGTCCTGCCTCCTGTATCTTAACAGCATGTCTCTCTCCTGAAAAACAAGAAGTACACATCAAAACACAATTTTAGTAAATCAAAAACTCTCCATTGTATTAGAAGAGCTGGCATTTGTCCTTAAAAAAGTAGCATGTATGGTACTGTATCTTGAGTATAACTACGTTTATTTATTTGATTTATTCTGAACCTTTTGTGCATTGTTCAATCCTTTGAGATGCTAATTTCATTCACCCTTTGAGAAAACAGCAGTGATGAAATACTCTCTCTCTACAACAAACATTTATTATAGCAGATATTTTCGTCTGGACTGTGTCTGTCAACATGAGGATAACATTGAAAGCAAAAACACTATTGGTTCACATTGTAAAATAACTCACAATCACATTCTTCACATATCCAGCTGTTTCCAGAGCCTGGAAAGAGAGAGAGAGAAATTGATTAGAGAACAGTATATGATTCTTCCTTTCTTCAATAAAGTCAACGTGAAATCAAAATTGCCCAAAAATGAAAATTCCTTCATTATTTACTCATCCTCATTTCATCCCAGAGTTGTATGGCTTTCTTTATTCAGCAGAACACAAACGAAGAATTTTAGAAGAATATTTCAGCTCTGTAGGTCCTCACAATGCAAGTGAAAGGTGACCACAATTTTAAAGCTCCAAAAACACATACATTTTATCCATACGATTCCAGTGGTTAAATCTATATCTTCAGAAGAAAATTATAGGTGTGCGTGAGCAGATCAATGTTTAAGTAATTATTTTTTTCTATAAATTCTCCTCCATGCCCAGTAGGTGGCGATATGTACGAAGAATGTGAATTGGCAAAAAAAAAAAAAAAAAATGAAGAAAAATGTGAAAGTGAAAGTGGAGGTTTACTGTAAAAAAGTGTTTTTTTTTTCTCACCCACATCTATTATCGCTTCTGAAGACATAGATTTAACCACTGGAGTCATATGGGTTACTTTTATGCTGCCTTTATGTGCTTTTAGAGCTTCAACTTTTAGTACCCATTCACTTGCATTGTTTCGACCAACAGAGTTGAGATATTCTTCTATAAAACTTAATTTGTGTTCAGCAGAAGAAAGAAACTGATACAAATCTGGGAATGCATGAGGGTGAGTAAATGATGAGAGAATTTTCATTTTTGGGTGAACTATCCCTTCAATGCATCTTTCTGGCCTTATACTGTAGCACACGGTTCCTTTTTGAAGATGCAACAAATCCATTATACTTTTCAACCTCTCTCCTCTAATCACCTGACTCCATTCTGGAGCGCCCTCTTTTCACGATCCAATCAGTTCACTTGGAAATTCCATTACAGAAGTAAAATGAGTTGCATTTCATGTTAACTTTAAAATAAGAAGAATGGTGATTTTTGCTGTCATGCTAATACAGTACCTTGGACAAATCGTCGATTATGTTCTGTTGTTCAAGCACTTGTAGTCGTAGAAACTCAATCTCCCTCTCCTCTTGACTCTGATCCAGATCGTTTAGAGAGCTGGGCCTCCGTTTCATCCTGACTCTCTCTCTCTGCAAAATAAGAAATGCAATGATCAACTAGCTCATTGCATTATTAATTATTTACAAAAAAAAGCATGCATACACAATGAAACAAGCAATGCATGTGGTACAATATTAGTAAATGCAATACTGATGTCTTCAAGTAAATACAGCCTTCTGGTTTATTACCATTTCGATGTTCTCATGAGTGATAAACTGCAGTTTGTTTCCCATAAGTCTCAATGCTTGAGCCAGTTCCTCATTCTTGCGACTCAGACGTCTGTTCTTATCCAGTACTGGTTTATATTGGCTCTCAGATTCACGGAGACGCTTTAACTGGGAGCACACACACACACACACACACACACACACACATACACACACACACAAACAGTTTAAGTAAATGTTGGGGTGGAAAAATGTATGACATGCAGTCTCTGTGTGCTGATTCCAAACCATTAAAGACCCCACCAACAGGGGCCAGGGAATTTCCATTATAGAGAGCATTTGATTGGACAAAACCTGTTTTATAATCAATGTGGTACAATCAACTTTTGCTGAAAATAAAGAGCTAAAATGCAGTAAATTCACCATTGTAGTCCCATGTAAAAATCTCTGAAGACATTGTAAGGACAATCTACAGAAGTGCTCTCTTTACAGCCGACTTGACAGCCTAATTGGAATTTAGTTTCAGACATGAAATAGAAACCAAGAGTGAAGCCGGTGTGATGGATCAAATACATTAGCAGCCCTGTTTTAGTCTAGTTTAGAGTATTCACAAATATTACTGTTTATCATGTTTGAGGACTCGATTGGGTGTTAAACTGTTGTAAAGCAGTCATTTTCCTGCCGGTTTCTGTTGTCGTGTTTAAATCACTCTCTATATCGTTCTTTAAGCTGGTCTGAGCTGACAAGAGGAAACACTTCATTCATCACCTCTCACAGTCTGAGAACGCTCACTGCCATTACTGAAAGCATCTCCACTATCACATAACACTTAGGAAGGCATAAGCACCCTTTAAATGACATGATATTGCAATTTCCATTATACAGAAAAGGTCAGCATCAAGATTATTCTGCCCATGCTAATGCATGAAGCTGAATATAAATGGCATACAGTATGCTTGCACACAAATACAGTGCAAAGAGACACACACAATTAGATTTACAGAATTACGTGTTTTAAGAACAGTGGTTCTGCCAAGGCCCTGTTCTTAAATCACGTCCACGTTCACATAAAATCTGCCGTGGTGACAATCCACTCAAGAACTAGAACAAGAACAGTGCCATACGCACTCACTGCTGTGCTTATGTAAGCTAGACGTTCTTGCGTACGTGGCAGATTTGAATGCGTGAAGGGGAAGATTTACGGTGTATTAAGACTTTGATCTCTTATATACTGTATAAACAGTGCACGTGTGATATGGTCAACTTTTATGGTGATTTTGGAGCTTGACAGTCGCAATTACAATCCTGTCATCCCACACCCCTGTGTTGCACAGAGCAAAGAAGTAATTTGAGTTTGGAACAACTTTGGTGAGTAAATTCTAAAAAAAAATCTTTTTTTTGGGGTAAGATATATTTACATCGCTCCTGCAAGCATTATAACTTTTTAATTATTCTATTTTAAATGTATAGGCCTACTTAAAATGTATGTGTTCATGCAACCGAACGTATACAGAAAATAACACCGCAATGTAATCCTAGTGACACATTTAGATAGTAGTACATTTAGATGATTTTTTTTAATGAAGTGTAACTTTTTATTATTCAGCAAAACTGTGAAAACTGAAAGTTTGCATAATTTTTTTTATTGTGTTCTTTATTTATATATATACGTCTCTCGTCCAATCAAGATTTGAGGACCGGAACACTAACTGTGGTAATAATATATATATATTATTACCACAGTTAGTGTTTTATATATATATATATATATATATATATATAGTTACCACAGTTACCACAGTTAGTGTTTTATATATATATATATATATATATATATTATTACCACAGTTAGTGTTTTATATATATATATATATATATATTATTACCACAGTTAGTGTTTTATATATATATATATATATATATTATTACCACAGTTAGTGTTTTATATATATATATATATATATATATATATATATATATATATATATATATATATTATTACCACAGTTAGTGTTTTATATATATATATATATACAAGTGTTTGCATAGCGCAACAGAGCTATGGTGTTTACACTATTCGGAGGAAACAACCTATGAATGGCTTACTTATCTCAGTGCAATAAATTGGGTTAGGATGATGTATTTTAAAGCAATAGTTCACTCAAAAATGTTTATGTTCTCATTGTATATATATATATTGTCATATATATATATATATATATATATATATATATATATATATATATATATATATATATATATTATTACCACAGTTAGTGTTTTTTATATATATATATATATATATATATATATATATATATTATTACCACAGTTAGTGTTTTATATATATATATATATATATATATATATATATATATATATATTATTACCACAGTTAGTGTTTTATATATATATATATATTATTACCACAGTTAGTGTTTTATATATATATATATATATATATATATATATATATATATATATATATATATATATTATTACCACAGTTAGTGTTTTATATATATATATATATATATATATATATATATATATATATTATTACCACAGTTAGTGTTTTATATATATATATATATATATATATACAAGTGTTTGCATAGCGCAACAGAGCTATGGTGTTTACACTATTCGGAGGAAACAACCTATGAATGGCTTACTTATCTCAGTGCAATAAATTGGGTTAGGATGATGTATTTTAAAGCAATAGTTCACTCAAAAATGTTTATGTTCTCATTGTATATATATATATTGTCATATATATATATATATATATATATATTATTATTACCACAGTTAGTGTTTTATATATATATATATATATATATATATATATATATATATATATATATATATTATTACCACAGTTAGTGTTTTATATATATATATATATATTATTTTTTCAGAACAAATGACATGAAGCTGAAAGAAATTGCAGTGAATATTTTTAAAGCAATTAAAAAATGTAAACATGATTTGATTATATTTTTTTCTATCAGATTATGGGGCATATAATTGTTTCTAGTTTCAAAGGGGGGAAAAAATAGAACCACTGATCTAAATAAATATGTGTATGTGGGTTATGGGTGCATTTTACAGTGCACAGTAATAATTAAGGCAAAATAATTTTCTGGACAAATTTGCTTTACTTTAAAACAATAATAATAATAAAAAAAAAAACATAAAGAAAACATGTGAACCATGTCCTCAAACTGCCTGAAATAAAATGAACTGAATTCACTCACCAGTTCATTGCGTTCCTCTGACAGCAGGGCGTTGCGGTCTTCTAGTTTGCGGATAATAGCGCTCAGTTCTGCGATTTTCAGCTGGAAACGTCGGGCGTCCTTCTCATCCAACTGCTGCACCTGTGAAAAAAAACAACTGCAGGTAACTGCAACAAAAATAATAGATGTGTATCGATGTGTACGATAAATAATCTGAGCTCTATTTCTCTTTTCTCCTTTGCAAGATACCACAATAAATAAACAAATACAACAATAATAATAATAAACTATCCTAATTTTGGCCTAATTGTGTCTAACAAGAAATTAAAAGACTTTATCCAATTTTTACTGTAAAGACCTCAAAGTATTCAAAGTCAAGGCGTTGTCAAACCAACATCAAAGACATCTGGACAAACTTTTCTAGCTATTCCATATGATGCTACTAGTAGTGCAGAAATTACACACAACCTTTTTTCCCTTAAATGCATGGGCGTTTGGCCAATTTTTAGCGACGATGCACTTGTGGCAAACTGATTTACAAAATGCCTAGACAGTGTGACATTTTCAAAGCATTTTTTTAGACAATTAGAAAATAATTATATAATATATCCTGTTATATTTTGGTGTTTTAATTTTTTACACATCAAAGAGATGATGCAACAAATTATAGAATGAGATTCAATATTTCCACACTAACATTATATGAGCCTCTCTGAGAAGCTGGCTGTGAAACACATATGGAGCTAAACATAACACATAAGCTAAACATAATTTACATATGCATTTTCTCATGTACTTTTTGAGTCTAACTAGATGTACAAGTTATAGAATTTCAGAAGTACACCCAAATGTCCTACTTTTCATTTGTTGAACTTGCTATAGTTTACTTCCACATTGCTATAGCAAATGTACAATATACAAATATAACATATATATTATAGAGTGGTGGTGGCGTAGTGGGCTAAAGCACAGAACTGTTAATCAGAAGGTTGCTGGTTTCATCCCCACAGCCACCACCATTGTGTACTTGAGCAGGACACTTAACTCCAGGTTGCTCCAGGGGGGTCAATATGAAACAGCATTTCCCATTTTACTATCATAATGTGACATATATACGAGAGAAACAGAATATTCAATAATAAGTAGGTAGGGTGGGACTTGATTTTATCCATCAGGAGTCTCTATATGGCAGTGGGTTGGAGGGGAGGGATTGCTTGGTGATGTCTGCCCAGCAAGAAAGTTTCAGAGACGACGCAAGTTATTACAAGATTACAAAGACTATGCTACAGTAAAAGTGTATGTGGCAGGGCGGAGGGCGGGGCCGGGTCGTGATTATACACACCTGGTCCCTTATCAGGCTAATTAAGCCTCAGAGACAGATAAAGGCCGATGGCAGACGGTGGATGGCAGCGGTGCTCCCCTGGGTGGACGGCAGTGTCGAGGACTCTGCGACGTGCATCCCTCCTCCTTCCTGGGTTTCGGCACCAGTGTAACGTAGTTCAATGGAAAGGAGGAGGCGAGACATTATAAATAATATTTTAATGAGAAACTTAAAAGACAAACACACACGACGGACATCTCCGTAAACGATCCACCGTCTGCAGTTGGCCTTTATCCCTCTCGGAGGCTTAATTAGCCTGATAAGGGACCGGGCCCCGCCCTCCGCCCTGCCAAAGTGTAAATTCGTTAAGTGGTAGTTACCTTAACATATTCAGTAAATTATAAAAAAAATTATAATATATTTAACAAGGCAATACATGTAATTTTACGGTGAAGTATGATAAAGATTTTTAGATGCAAAAAGTATGATTTTGCAGTATAATTAACTGTAAAAATGTACATTATGTCTAAAAAGAGAAAACACGCAAAATTATGGTGAAAAACATTAAGGCAGATGCTATTTAAACCCCGGTGCAAATAGTGTCAGATACTATTCGCACGCATATTTAAATACTAACATACACTATGGGCATCACTGCAGTGTGTTAATTGTGTTTATTTAGAGTCCCACAGACACACTACATTACATTACTGTACTAACACCATAGTTAATTGCATTAAAACTATGGTTTCTGGGGGCCTGGGTAGCTCAGCAAGAAAAGACGCTGACTACCACATCTGGAGTCGCAAGGTTGACTTCCCCCTGTGATAACTTGCCCCGGTCTCCCCTCTACAGTGTCTAGAAATTGATTTGATTTCACCAGCTCAGTGCAAACCTCTGTACTAGAAATGGAGAGCATATGTGCATTATTTTCAAACCTGCAAAAAATGACTCATTTACTCTGTCCATCAGGTGACTCACTGTGGCATGCCAAACGCAGGTGTTGCCATGGTGATCAGCCCATCTCGCAAGAAATCACAGTGTGTCAAAGTTTATCTGTGTTATAAGAAGGGCTACATGATATGGTGGGAGCGATAAATAAACGCTGACTTGACTTGACCTTTCTGAATACATTGAATACGTGTATGCAATTACACATGCCTCACTGTTTCCGTGGTGATTAATGCAAATTACAAATGTATTTATTCTGAAGATAATTAGGAATATCAACTGTGAACATCTAGTACCCTGGCTCCAGGCCAGACTGAAGGGCTACAGGGTTATGAAAGATGGACACTGCACAGTTTCTCCCTGCTGGCGCAGTGCTAAACATCGAGGTGTACACAGTAATCCATGTTGCTTCATGGATAGGTTCCAATTTCTCAATTTTCCCTCTTCCAATGGCGTTCTCTAAGGACTGCGCTTTGAGCGTTGTGCCAACCAACCTCTTTGCTCAATATGGGTATTCATTGCATTATTGTACATTGTGCCTACTGTTCTATTTTTATTAGCACTCCAAGAGAAAGATGTAAAAGTACTTCAAGCATGCTGTAATGTAGAGTGGAGTAAGATGTGATATTTTGTACTTAAATTGTTATCGAGGAAAGGATAAAATAGATGGCTAGGATTGGATTAAAATCTCTGGGATTCTGATTCCAATTTGATTTGATTGTGATTGGGTATATTTCAGTTATACTGCCCATTATTGTACTTACATACAAAAGCAATTGGATGATTCTCAATACCAGATTGATTCCACAACTAAAAACTAACTAGAGTAATTTGGTTATACATTATTTCAAGTTCTCAAGTAGCATAATTATTCATTATAAGAATACAAATACAAGCAATATACACTCACCTAAAGGATTATTAGGAACACCATACTAATACTGTGTTTGACCCCCTTTCGCCTTCAGAACTGCCTTAATTCTACATGGCATTGATTCAACAAGGTGCTGAAAGCATTCTTTAGAAATGTTGGCCCATATTGATAGGATAGCATCTTGCAGTTGATGGAGATTTGTGGGATGCACATCCAGGGCACGAAGCTCCCGTTCCACCACATCCCAAAGATGCTCTATTGGGTTGAGATCTGGTGACTGTGGGGGCCATTTTAGTACAGTGAACTCATTGTCATGTTCAAGAAACCAATTTGAAATGATTCGAGCTTTGTGACATGGTGCATTATCCTGCTGGAAGTAGCCATCAGAGGATGGGTACATGGTGGCCATAAAGGGATGGACATGGTCAGAAACAATGCTCAGGTAGGCCGTGGCATTTAAACGATGCCCAATTGGCACTAAGGGGCCTAAAGTGTGCCAAGAAAACATCCCCCACACCATTACACCACCACCACCAGCCAAATTGAACAGGTGTTCCTAATAATCCTTTAGGTGAGTGTAGCTGGTATTCAATGTATGATTATAATACCTTACTAGTTTTTAAAAAGACTAAATTATCCAGCCAGAAGTAGTGAGCAGTTTTCTAATTGTCTTGTTATTGTTGTATTATTAATATTAATAACATTCTAGACTGCAGCAGTTCTATTAGGCCACATTTACACTTCAAGTGCAACGTTTTCATACAAATCTGTGTTTTCTTTTGTTTTTTGCCCCTGTTTACGTTCACTTCAGACATTGACTGTGTTTGCATTAATAAATTATCATTTAATCCCCCCCTGGGTTAATCCCTCGAAGACTCCCATCGAGTCTTCATTTGCACAGAACACTGAAGAAAGATTTTTGAGTTTGTTTTGTGAGAAGTTTAAATAGTTTTCATCAACAGTTTTACTCTGTCATCTCCATAGAAACAGAATAAGAAACATTACCATAGAAACAGAATAAGCAGCTTGTTGTATCTCTTCTCTGCGCATCATCATTACTGGTGTATGGTAACCTGTCAGGGTCAAACATGTTTGGAATTACGTGAAAGGGAAAATCAAGTGAGCCCGGAGAGCTTTGTGTTCACATGCATTATGTTATTAGGAAAATGAAACACAGGCGGCAAGCAAACCATAATCAGACCACCTCCCTAGATGGTCTCGGTTTGGTTCCCTTTAAAGGGATCTGAGATTCTTTGGATTGTTCACATATGGGCCAAAAATCCTGAGAACCACGCTCAGACCCCTGACACGGACCAAGTGTGAAAACACCCTTATAATTGCACTTCACTTTTTCAGGACTATCTATTATGGGTTTCGTTGAAGATCGCAATTAACTGGAATATCCTTCTTTTTACACTCAGTCCTAGTAAATATATTTTCCCACATGGCATTTAAATGTATGTGTAATGGTGGCCAGCTGATAGATAGCTGTGCAATGTGTATAAATCTCACTCTCCTCACCTCAAGAGGTGCACTAGCGACTGATGCTAGGGCCTGTAGCCTTTAGCCGCCTTGTTAGCGCACCCACCTCACATGCTGGAGACACCGGTTCATTGCCCATACGGAGCGGATAGAAAAGGAACGCCACATATGCATTCTGCAACTTTATTATAAAGCCCAGGGAACTGATATGACAACCTTGGCATTGCTAATGCCACGCTCTACCAGTTCAATTACAAAGCACTTCCTTCGGTGCCATTACGACTAAGTGCCGTAAACACTAAAAGGACTGAAAAAAAATGACATCTCAAATAACCTTTCAGCACAAATAATACACAGATTTTCAGCTTTTTAAAGAGTATTGAAGGAGTTCCCATCTATGTTAGGCACTTTTTGGTTGCTTTACTTTATTACTTGGTCCAAGTCATCAACACAGCTTAAACCAGCATAAAGTGGTTTGGTGGTCTTAGCTGGTCTCCCAGCCTGGCCAAGCTGGTCTTCAAGCTAATTTTTTTTTTTTCCAGCAGGACAGCCTTGCAAATACCTCAACGACCATTAAGTTATCATTCATATCATTCATATGTACTGAAGTTTCCTTTTGGTTTGGGGTTTGTTTACATCCCTAACCCTTAGTATGATAAATAGTATTAATTATGCTTGCCTCAGCAAGCACCAGTAATGATGGGCAGGCTTCCAGCATTCTCTGTCCATGAAGGACACTCGTAGAGTTGCATCAGCAAACATGCACCCCCCCCCACACACACACACCGACAAATCATGTTCTCCTTGGCGTGTCCTGTCACCCTGCTAGCTGTGTAACATCCTCAAGCCTGCTCAGCTGACACAATAAACACTCTTTAACATACACAAGAGCAAAGGCCTCCAATAACATACAGACCTTCCGCCATCACAATCCACAGGATAATACACCTTATTGAGTAACTTTTACTCAATAAGTTCTCTAATGCAAGAAAAGAAAAATAGGCTGATCTAATGCAAATTACGTGTCTGTGGCTTCAGTTTTGCAGACTGATATTTTATTGATCATTGCACGGATTGTGGCAGTTCAGAGGTGAAAGTTGCACTATGTGGCGCTAAAAGAGAGTTACATTTATAAAAAAAAAGAAAAAAGAAAAAAAAGAAAAGAAAAGGGTGATGTATTGACTTTTAAATCAACCAAACCTTAAACCTAAACCTAACCAGTAGTGTCGTGAAAAGAACATTTGAGATGAAAAACACAATTGATGAAGCAACAACTTCATTTTGTGGTGCTTCTATTACACTTTCTCCTCACGCATCGACTTGTGCGCTCTTCAGGACTCGTACCCCGGCCCATTGCAGTTCAAGTGCAACGCACTACCAGTTGAGCTATCACACAATTAGATCACGCCCGAGCAAGCTGGTAAATGTAGTTGTTATGTAATGCAAACATCAAAATGTATCACCTTACAAGTCATACACTTTTCTGAAATTGTTTAGATGTCATAAGATAGCAGTGTGTGAGGAACAGAGCGAAAAGTAAGTGTTTATGAACTGATCATTTTCAAGTTTTTCTCATGATTTGTGTGAAAGTGAATAAAAGTCATTGTTGTTGTATCGCCTCTGGTGTTCATCTCAGCAATTGCCCCGATAAAACAATGAGCCATGTAAAACTAATTCTGCAAAAATGTAGGTATGGTAATGTGATTTTTTTAAAACCACGTTGGATTATGGACATGCAGAGACAACAGAATATAAGTAATCAAAATGACATATCATGGTATGTGTAATTTAATATCACAGTAACTCTTTATTACACAATATAGTTATTTTTGTAAAAAATTCAATGAAAAAACATTTATATGTTAAATAGCCATGTGGCAATGCCTACTTTTTGGACATTCCTGTGAATTAAAAAACTTTTCAAATTTAATTTACATTTGATTGTCATTTGATTATTTTGTCCTTTTATTTGGTTCTTGATGAACGCACACCAAAATATTTATTTATACGATTTTATTTGATTATTCATACCAGCTGAATAACGAGTGTCACATTAAACAATTCTGAGTTCGAAAAAGGTTCAAAACAGTAAAACATTGTAAAATGGATATTTCTGTTTCTTAAATGCTCATTGGATGAGCCTCATTTGAAGTTATTGGTAAAATGACCAATAAGCATATCGGTGATCAATTGAATTCTCTATTAATGCAGCAAGTTGCAACACATCCATAAACAACTATACCACACTTTGCACCTTAAAACCCCCTTTATAAGCTATTCCACATCTTGACTTGTTTGTGACACATCATGCTGTCCTTGCCCTGTCCACTATCCACATCTAGACCCCGTTTCCACCTGGTATTAAGATATTAAGGTATTAAGCATTTTAGTGATCCGATCACATTTGGCCAGTGCTAAATACAGGTCAACACGGGGTCTAAAACGTTTTGTGATCGAATCACAAAAAACACATGTGACCACATTGCATTTGAGGTGTAAATGCTAATCCGTCCTGAATGCGTCCTGGCAGCAGATAAAAGCACCTGTCAATCAACCACTGTGCTAAAAGAAGAGTTTAAACTTTTCCGGTTACGAACGGCTTTGAAAGGAAATAACCGTCCGATCGGAAACAATACAAAAATGGATATATATGCACAAGCATGAGAACCTCACAGATCTTCTTTAGTGTGTTTGATACCAACATGAGAAGTACGAACATCTGCAGCTCAGGTTAATGCAGGCAATCCACTAAAATAACGGACACCTCTGCTCGAAATGTGTTTGTGATTTTTTTACGGAATTTGTTGCGCTTTAATGTCATGCAGTAACACACTGACATAGTGACTGATGCATGTCGTCATGAAACAGAGACCCTCCCCACCAAATCCAATCACGTGGTCACAGGAGACGCATTTAAGCGACCAGGTGTAAACAGCAATGTGTTTTGCCTGACTACATGTGATCGGATCACCCGAGACGCATCTTAATACCAGGTGTAAATGTGTCATAGTGTGATCATGCACACAAAGAAGAAACTCAGAATCACACAATGCCATTTCGAGATACCCACACTCATCTCAAGACACTTCCATTTTATTTCTTCATTGGGCTGCATCTAGCTTTTTTTTAGCGCAAGAACACATTCAATCTGAACGGCCCCCAAAGTCATTTACTGATTAACTGATTAATATTTAGATTAATTGTGTATGCACCGATGCAGCGTTACCCACCAATCTGCGGATCTCTCTCTCGCACTCTCTCTTGATGCGGTTGATTTCCTCCTGGTGAAGATGGTAAACGCTGCAGATCTCAGAGGCTTTGATCTTGCCGGCTTGTACGGCCACACTTAACGCCTCCTCCATGTGCCTTTTCACCCCCTTCAGCTCGGTGATCTCCTGCAGTAGCCGCAAGCGCTCCCCTTCGAAACTCCTCCTGGCCTCCTCTCGCACCTCTGCCATTAGTGCGGACTTCACCTGCAAAACCATCAAAACCACATGGTCTGGACATATGTTCAGAAATTCAGATGAATGCAAGTTACAGTGATGCAAATCTCATTGTTCATTCTTCAATCCTAAGCGACTCAGCGTACATTCTCACAACAGGGACCAACCAACTAGAGTCATGCTTACCATGATTTCACAAAATAGGACATATTTCTAGATCAACAATAGTTTTAGTCCTGGTTAGTGATTGGTATAGATACAGATTTCCCAATTCGATTTGATTCCGATTCACACACACTCTCAATTCGATTCCAATTCAGTTGGGCACATTTCAGTTATAATGTCAATTTTGCTTACACACGAAAGAAAGTCTGTCTTAGCTAATGCTGTTAATTATGCAAGGGCCCTTCTAAATTGGTACTTTAAAAAAAAATAAAGCAAATTTGATTTTAGCATTAGTTTTTCATCACATTGGTATGTAAATGTACATGTTCAAATGTACATATGCAATGTATTCCATCAATATATATGATGTATTCAAATTGCATAGGTTATATTGCATATATAAATATGGTGTTACATGCTCATTGTTTATTATGCACTACTTGCAAGTATTTACATTGATATGTAGAGCACAAGCTAAAACGGTACCGTCTCTTTAGAATAACCTAAAGTTAAGCGGGCGTCTCACAAAAGTGATTTGGTTCAGCACATATTATCGAGAGTTGCACGGCTTTATTTGTGATCAACAACTGATTGTAAAGAACAGAATTGGTATTATGTAATGTTAAATGGATTGCACAGATCTCGCCTTTGGAGACACATTACACAGAATGAATCAAACCAAACTTATACTCTCAACATGCAGTGAAACGATCTCGGTCAACTTCGCCAATATACGACTGGTAAATTTACCAGCAGGTGGATAATCGCAGACATTTTTTGTCACGTAGAGACATTTGATCTCCCGTGCGAGTGATTTACTCATTGTACACATTGCGGACGGTTGCGCACAGAGCTCAAATTGGGATTTCAGAGGTGGGGGAACCCATTATTTATGTATGTCATTATTCAAATGAATTGTAAAAATAATTACAACGAATATTTAGTGTTGTACATTAGATGACAGCTGGGATAAGTTACATTCTTCTTACCCTAGGAAGGGGGTCATCTTATAGAAATGGCTAAACGTATATCTAATTTAACTGTTTCAATTTAAATGCACATTGTTCTTAATGGGGGAAAAAACACTTTCAATGCAACAACTTTTTACTCAAAATATTCAGATAATATCATTTTAATGAAAGCATATGCATTAAATTATAAAAGAGTTAAAAATATATACATTTTCAAATGAAAAACAAGCAAACCACAAAATAAAAATGAATACTGAATCAACAAAACAGAGGTCACACATAAATATACACATAACAGTGAACGGTTGGTCGGGTGGTGTTTTGATCTCGAGTTGTATGATATTTTGATCCATGTTGATGTTATCAACATTTTTTTTTATATGGAAGCCTATTTCCACCACATCAAATAAAACAAATCCAGCACATCAGTCATTATTTTGAGATATTATCTCAAAATATTCTATTTTGAGTCCTGCACAGACTAAGTAAAATACCTATATAAAGTGCACGTGCAAACGTGTGCAAAAAGTACGGGACAGTACAATAAATTACTGACAATGAACAGGACAATAGACAGTGAGAGACAGTGCAGCGCCAACCAGTACACAGTAGTGCAAAAAGATGACAGTTTCTAAATAAAGAAACTATTTCATTATTTCGAGAACACATTTCTAAATTTCGAGATAATATTGCCTTGCCTGAAATGTTACCATTTCAAAATAATGACATAAAATCTCAAATTATTTAGTTATTATTCAGGGGTATTGCTTTTTTAGAAGTGGCCACCTTGAGAGAGAGAAAGAATGCAGTCATTGAGGTCTATCCAGAGGTGACACTATAAGATTAGTCAAATCTGCACATTTAACTCCAGTTAAGAAGTTAACCTTTCAATGAGTGGATTTGCTGCTGTGGCAAGAACAGTGGCTGCCTTTGAATGCTCCGCTTGATTGTTCTGGATAGACTGCTTAAAACTTTAAAAATATGATCTCAAAATAATGACTTGTGTGCTGGATTATTTTTTTTTTAAATTGAATTTGACGTGGCAGTAATGAGCTTCCATGTGCTTTAGATGCGACCGATACTGGTTTCAAAGCCACTCCGGGTAGCTTTTTAATAAACTAATCAAACTTTCTTCTGCATATCAGTGGATTTACGGTAAGAAAAGTGTGAGCTGTTAATTCCATATTACGCTATTTCTATGAAATGGAGATCTGACCATGGCCTGCTACAGAAGAGGAACGCACATCTGTGTATGGGGGCGCATTGTCTCGTGCTGCTCTTGTATGTTGCCTCTATCAGTGCCAGCAACTGACTAGAGTAGCATAATGAACTTGAAATATATTTGAACAAGTGCACTCGCTACAAAGAGATGAATGTGTCAATGGAACAGATTGACAAACAAGCAATCCCGTACCAGCCCAGTTTAACCCCTGGTTGCGCATGGAGAAAAAGATCGAGCTTAGGATTTTAATCATCGATATTGTCATTGTTCAAATACATTTTATGATTAATTGGAAAATCTATATTTTTACCAAGCTCAAAGTCCTGGCAACAACATTCAACATCTATACGTAGCTTTTTGGTACCTTGTCGGTGGATCCATCTCTGAGGGCACTAACAAGCGCCTGGAGTCTCTGGATCTCTCCATCTTTAATTTTAATGACCCGCACCAGTTCCGACTCATGTTGGCGTAGGAGCGTCTCCCGGACGTTGTGCAGCTCCCGAAGCTTCTCTTCATGCATTTTGGCCTTTAACTCTGTCACCACAACTGTTGACTTGTTCTGCTCATGACGAACCTCCTGAGACTTCTCCCTCTCTAGCTTGCTAACCTTAAAGATAAGATGTAAACAGATCAAAATTTGAGTTTTATGGCTTGTACTGTTGTCCAAGTCTATTAACTTTAGAGTACTCCTTAAAGTTGACAAACGTTAGACTTTTAGCAGATATACACATTTAAAATGTACTGTCTTTCTCTTAGGAAAACTACAAATAGCGCTACAGATTTTTGCCCAATCTAATGCACTCTAGAATGAGAATGTCCCTCCCCCTGCATCCAAATATCCCATTGAGCATTGCAAATGACATATTCAAATGAAAAATGGAAACATATAAAACTATTGAAGAAGTGTGAGTGTAGGGGTCCTACTCGATTGCATCAATCACAGTGTGTAATGAAAGTGGATGGTTGCTGCAGAGCTCTTTTGCCGCACATTGTTTGCCACAGTTCCCTGATTGGTGGAGTGTTTCTCTTCAGGCCTACGGGTAGTATAGATCTTCCCCAGAAATTCTGCTTTAAAACACAATTTCTGAATAATTATGTTGAAATATCATGGACTGATGGCTCCAGTAGAAGCATATACTACCTTTACATTTATATTAATAAACAACCTTGAAGCTTACGGTATGTTTGTCTTTAAAGGCTTATAAGTTATTGTTGAAATTAATTCGCTCATGGAAGAAAATGAATAGGATTTATACTTCTGGAACCAGACTGTTATAGTCTATTTACAAATCATGGTTCATGGCTGCAAGTTTCTAAAGTCTATTAGCTCTTGAATATGTCCCACTCAAACTTCCTGTTGCAATAGGATATAAGTCAGCACAGGACAGAAAACTGCTCGTCAAGCAATTTTTTGAAGTCTTTAAAAGGATCTTAGCCATTTTGCTCTTTTTCGCTAGACTTCGCCAATGCAATTAACAGCCTCCATTCCTTCAACCACATGCCGTCTCCCTAAAACCCAGCACTCAAAAGACATGTAAGCCAACCTGATGTCAGTTGGGTTGAACATTCCTGTCCGTTTCCTTACGGTTTGTAGGGACATTTTGGGTGTGGTATTCATTTACATCAAATTTACATTTATCCATTGGCATCTGGAGTTAAGTGCCTTGCTCAAGGACACAATGGTGGTGGCTGTGGGGTTCGAACCAGCAACCTTCTGCTTACCAGTTCTCTGCTTTAGCCCACTATGCTACCACCACTCCCAACTATGCTACTGCCACTCCCAATTTCAACAGCATAGGCATAGATTAAGGTAGGGATGATGGGGACATGTCCATAAAATCAACATGTCCCGACCACCATTTGGGCAATTTTACCATGCAGAAATGATTATCCTACGCTCTACTTCTATTGAAACAGCGCATAAATGGTCTTGTCACGAGGGACCTGTTACTTTCTCAGCATTGTTTTTTAAAAACACTGGTGGATTTCCATTGGTACAGTATCTTATTGTTAAAATCAACAGTCAACAGTGTGAAAAGTTATTATATCAATGCGTGCTACCCCGATGGCTTTCGCTGTTGCGTACTATCAACAAATATAGGCTAATATTTAATATTGTGACCAGAAAAGAAGAAATTAATTTAACATATTAGACTTGTTATATGAGGTAATAGTGTTATTTTGCCTATATTACCAAACTGACTTTCTTGCATTTTCTTAATACCATTTTTTTTTAAAAATAATATCCTTGCTACAGTATATGTCCCTACCAACTTTCAAACAAAACCTACACCCTTGAATTACAGCACCTTTAACTCAGAGCTGACTCTGCCTGTTCAAATAGGCACATAACTGAAAACAACTGACCCATAGACTTCAATTGTATAATGCATATTTAACAACGTTTTCTGAGAGTTGTTTATGCAAAGTAACACTGCACGACAGTTGTAGGCAATGTTCCATAGTTCATTGCAGTACAGATATTCAGTGTGCCCTATAAATAGAGCATTAGTGTTTCAGGACATGACCGTACAATAGAATCCTCAGGGTCATATTAGGACACAATTCAACACATGCTGCCACAGGCTCACGATAAACAACAATAAACGTAACAGAGACCATCTTGAATTTCAACCACAACATGCAACAACTAGAGTAAACTGAATGCTAAAAATAACACAAATTTAATGATAACAAATTACATTTTGGAGAGCTTTTATCTCTTTCATATTATTGTTTTGTATGAGTGTATTTGTATAGGGACAGTACAAAAAAAAACATAATTTCTGTTAAAAGAATAAAAAAGATGCAATGCACATAGAGATTATAGCACCTGCTAATTTTCATCCCATGTCCCTAGAAGAGCCTTTAAATAATAATAATAAAAAAACAACACACATGCAAAATAAATAAATAAATGAATGAATGAATGAATAAATTAAATAAAATAAAAAACAGACTAAACTGAGAGTGAGTGCAAGTCTGATTAGTGGGTCATATTTTCTGGTCCTATTTTACTCTTGTCCTTTCTGGTCCTAATTATATTTTGCATAAAGAATATGAAGCCTAATTTGGGGTCATTATGAATTATTGCATTTTGAAATAATTTTCAGGACAGTTACGCACATTTGCACTCTACAGAAATGCAAAAAAAAGATGCTCATTGCCGCAATGTGGAAAATATGATATATTATTTAAATTATAACGTATAATAATGTAATGTATTCATTACAGTAGTACTCTCTTGGTACTGCCTTTCATGTAAATGTATTTAAATGTTTAAAACAATTTCATAAAACTGTTTTATGTAATGCATTAATTTTTTGCATTAATAAGAATTGTGAGGGGGGGGGGGGGGCTTCTAAAAAGAGGCACATTAAACTCTGTTAGAGTCTGAAAGAACAGCATTAATAATATTGATATATTGATTGAAAAGTACAAATCAGTGCTCTGTACCCTGTAGGTCTGCTGACTTTTACAGATCTTACTCTGTACATCGGCAACCAGATAAACGGTAAACCTGAGGTGGAATAGCTGGCTGAAACAACATCACCTTGGACCAAACTGAGTCAGAAAAAATTTGTAGACAGCAAATAACTGCTAGTCCACAGGAAGTTTACACTTTTAATGCAGCTGGAGAGAGTATGTGAACACCTTTAGCTACAGAGCCCATATAGTCAGCAGAGAGACGGAGGCAATAACATCCTATTAGCCTCTGATGAAGACCATCCATTACGAAAAAGGAATGTTTCAGGTTCAATACAAGTTAAGGTCTATCAACTTTCCATCTTTTATCCGTTCTTCCATTCAAACATCAGGGCCAAAATAACTGTGATATTGTTTGCCAGAAAACATAGTGTATATAACACTGTTCACAGGAAGCAACCTACACCCATGTGAATTATATTGGTAATGCATAACCAGATCCCCCACCAAGAAAAATAGTCCCACCTCAAAAAAGTAACTTCACAGCTAAAACAGGTAAATATACAAGTTTTCACTGAATAAGTTGAACACCCCCCCCATATTAACAAATATACAAGCTTCAAATTTAAGCCTCAAATTCTCTGGATCTCTAGCCCACCAGACTGATCTCACAATGAAATCGAAAATAGTAGGTCGACCTTTCATAGGCTAAAATCGGTCTGTGCTTACTGAAATTCGAAACACTGCCCCCGGTGGCCAAAGCGGTAAGTGTTGTTGGGCATATGGACACATGTGTGCTCCATTTGAGGGTGTAATGTCCACAGAGGGGTGCCAAAAGAAGTCATACTAGGAGTAATTCAGTGAAGAGGAATGCATATTTTATAAACTGTACCCCAACACAAACCCCAAACCTGAACCTAACCATCAGTTAGTAAAAATATAATGCTAGAGGGAAAAAGGCAACCTCTGAATTGTGCTTATCACTACTTTTGCAAACACAATAACTTCTGGTATCGATGCGCGATCTTAACCTGGATCTCCCACACTACTGACAACATGCTGAAGCAGAAGACCCCACCGGGTACCACTCATCTCCACTACAAATAGGAAAAAGAGGCTACAATTTGAAAGAGCTCACCAAAATTGGACAGTTGAAGACTGGAAAAATGTTGCCTGGTCTGATGAGTCTCGATTTCTGTTGAGACATTCAGATGGTAGAGTCAGAATTTGGCGTAAACAGAATGAGAACATGGATCCATCATGCCTTGTTACCACTGTGCAGGCTGGTGGTGGTGGTGTAATGATGTGGGGGATGTTTTCTTGGCACACTTTAGGCCCCTTAGTGCCAATTGGGCATTGTTTAAATGCCACGGCCTACCTGAGCATTGTTTCTGACCATGTCCATCCCTTTATGGCCACCATGTACCCATCCTCTGATGGCTACTTCCAGCAGGATAATGCACCATGTCACAAAGCTCGAATCATTTCAAATTGGTTTCTTGAACATGACAATGAGTTCACTGTACTAAAATGGCCCCCACAGTCACCAGATCTCAACCCAATAGAGCATCTTTGGGATGTGGTGGAACGGGAGCTTTGTGCCCTGGATGTGCATCCCACAAATCTCCATCAACTGCAAGATGCTATCCTATCAATATGGGCCAACATTTCTAAAGAATGCTTTCAGCACCTTGTTGAATCAATGCCAAGTAGAATTAAGGCAGTTCTGAAGGCGAAAGGGGGTCAAACACAGTATTAGTATAGTGTTCCTAATAATCCTTTAGGTGAGTGTATATATATATATATATTAGGGCTGTCAATCGATTCAAATTTTTTATCAAATTAATTACATGGTGTCCCGATGAATTAATCGCGATTGTACATATTTATATCAATATATAATTATAAATAGTTATCTATAAATATTTAAAAATTATTTATATATATAAATATTCAGATAATTAAAATGCTTTACATTGCTGTAGCAGAAGAGTTAATCATTGATAAGACAATACAAAAAGCGGCTTTAGAATACAATGTATTGTTACCTACCATATTATTTATTAAAATCAATCATTGACATACAGTTCACAGCAATCCATTCACAAGTGAATTTGTCAATCAGTTTGAGATTTATTATGAGGGCTTGTTTAAGGACCCGTCAATGTACACCTGCGTCAGACTTCCTTGTGTAGTGTCTAGGGTGTGTTGCGTCATAAACATAACATTTTTAGGTTACTGGATCAAGTTAAATATAGTTTAATACTGAATCTTTAAACACATCTTGAGATCCCTTAGATCGCATTTGCGCTCCTTCAAGTGTTTTGAACATAAACGTAACGCATGTTTGTGTTGTGCTGTCTAATGAAGTGTTTTCTTCAATGTATAAACTGTGTGTTGCTCATACAGCTGAAGTTTCAATTACTGCCCCCTGGAGTAAACAGGTGGTACTGCAAGCTTGCATTTCTCAGGAATCTTCCTTATTATGGTCCGGGGGCATTGCGATTAATTGCGTTAATTTTTTAAACATGTTATTTTTTTGTCAAATTAAATCGCACTGAATGAACGCGTTAAAATCGACAGCCCTAATATATATACATTTATTTTATTTTTTTGTGGTAATCAACATTATGCCACAAATGAGGTCAATAATGCTTTACTTGTATTGAACCAAAAACATTCCTTTAATTAAAGTAATGTGAAATAATACATTGCCAAAACAATAGAGAAGGCTAGCAAAACAAACTGTAGCCTATAAAATGTGTGCTCTTTATCACAGCCAGGTAATGTGCAAAACACATTAAAAACATTTGAGGATTCACAGAGGGCTGTGTCCAGCAGTGACAGTGTTGCACTAGGTTGCATTGGTCTTTTAAGCTAGCCTTTGATGTTTGGAAGAAACAATGCTGAAGAAATACATCAAAAACATCCTTTTCTCTGAGTTCCTTTAGACTGACACACTTGCTTCTGACATTTTGATCTGAGAGAGGCTGAAACACAGGTCAGGGAATATGATTGAAACCTTCCCAAACTAAATTTAAAAGGTACCAGTTCAGAAATATTACTGATAATTAGCCTACATGCCTCTAATCCTCAATCAATAATCTCTCTTCTATTTTACAGTACTCTAGTAGCAATTGCACAACCTAAAGCCACTATTAGTTGGAGACATGCCGTGTGAGACAACAAATCCATCCATGTCCATCATACATGAAGAGTATTGTTAATTCAGGCCTACCAACAGCAGAGACAGCTCCTACGTCTCCTCTTACCGTCAGTCTCAAGAAACAATAGTTGCATTGAAGCTAGCAGCAGTCTGACAGCACATCTGTGAGGCGTTTCAGACAGTTTGCACATGTGCTGTCACAGCACTCGGGAAGATGAGATCTTTAGTTTCATTGTGCATGCATCAAGAGACTTTCTGAAAGCTAGCTTTTTTGAACATGGCTAATCTATGAATCTGATGCTAAGTGACTGTTTTATGTTTCTAGCGCATTGGTAAAGTAGTGTGATTATAAAAGAGCACTTGATAGGAAGATTCTAGCTGGCTTACAGTGTCTTAAAAATTCTGTCATAATTTACTCATCCTCATGTCATTCCAAACCTTAATGCTTGGTCACTCCGCGTCAACTCAACCAGAGGTATCTGGCTCAAAATGCAGCTTTTTGGTTTTTTACTGGTCAAAGAAAAACATAAAATATGATGAAAGCTGATGATGGATCAGTATTTATTGTGTAATTTATTATTATGTACAGGGGGTTAAATAAAATGTTTATGATATAGGAGCAAAACTACAGGTAAAAAAAAAAAACCTTAGAAAGGTGGCAACAGCATTATTTTATTTTTCACACAGAGACAGATCTATTACTAAAATTAGTAGGCTTCAGCACCTTTGTTGCATTCTATACCAATGGTGTCAAAAAACACTTTTTTAAGCTATTTTTCCAAAGTTGCAGCACCTAAAACTCCAGTTGTTTTAAAGATGTCTTAATATCCTTTCAAACACTGGTTCTGAACAAACTCTCCTTTTTGTATCTTAATTTGTAAGGCCCTATATGGTTAAATCCTAGAGATATGAGGCTCTCAATGCGGCTCTATGTATACATTTTTCAATTTTACCTATTTTTGATGGTCGAAAACCAAATGTGCCATGATATAAAGTCAGTTTATCTTGTTCAACAAAAAAGGTCTAAAGAACATATAATGTTAAAATAAAAAATTGACATTTATTTATTCACATAAATAAAAGGACAAAAATAAAACAAACAAAAAAACATAAAACCTTCATAGTCAATATGTTGTACAGATAGATGACTTATGTGCATTATATTTCAAGTCTTCTCAAGATATACAATAGCTTTCTATATGGAGAAAATAACTATTCCTTTAAATTAATTTCACAAACAGTTCTGTAAAATGATCTGTGTGTCTTTCCCTGCAGTGTCTCTCTGGCGCTCTGTTCGTCTAACATGATTCTTTAATACATCAGACATTTTTCACAGGCAAGGCAGTGCTCAAGATCCACCTTTGACTATTTGACAAAACTAACCCTGTCTCCATATTTTTCCAAGAGTCATAATATTACAATACAACTCTCCCATTACTGCCACATTTGCACAGGCAGAGAACGCATCGTTCCAGATAAATTCCTTTAAATCAAAGATCATACAAAA
The DNA here is from genome assembly GCA_032164185.1 of Moxostoma hubbsi. Taxonomy (NCBI): domain Eukaryota; kingdom Metazoa; phylum Chordata; class Actinopteri; order Cypriniformes; family Catostomidae; genus Moxostoma; species Moxostoma hubbsi. The sequence goes on along the minus strand of JAVLUX010000039.1, from coordinate 1,503,399 downwards.
TTGTACAACACCAAGGACAACACAGCAGAATGACAATTGAAATGACCTGAAGTCCTGTATGTACAGTACAGCTAAATACAGTATGCAATGTACTGAACAGATTTCAAGCTACTCTACAGTATATATACACCATAATCACTGTCAGATAACTGAACCTCAATAATCGATCTACTATAATGTTCATTGATTGATTGCACTTACAGTATTATGATTTGACATTTTCTTAATGGCAGCATTAATATAAATGTGGCTGACACTATTGGGATTAATTAGAGTAATGATGGGTTCATTTATGGCTCATTTACATCATTCAGATAATAAAAGGGTCAAACGGCAACATACATTAAAATCCTCTATGATATACTGTATAAGTATAGAGAATCCTTTTAAGTGAATATGAATTCAAAATTGGCCCTACTTGCTTTCATAATGCATAAACCTTGGTCTTATTGTGCACTATTTATATTATTTATGCATGTTATTGCAAGTAAAAAATATTTACAATGTCTTTCTGATCTTTTATTAAAATGTAATATCTTCCTCAGCAGGAAACCGATGGAGTGCGTACTCCGGGTAGGGAAGGAGGTATTGCCCCAAGTGAAGGAGTCCAAGTACCTCGGGGTCTTGTTCACAAGTGAGGGGACAATGGAGCGGGAGGTTGGCCAGAGAATTGGGGTATTGCACACGCTCGATCGCACTGTTGTCACGAAAAGAGAGCTGAGCCGGAAGGGAAAGCTCTCGATCTACCGGTCAATTATCATTCCTACCCTCACCTATAGTCATGAAAGTAACGGACTAAGTTAAACCATTACCTGCTGACCAGCTGTCAGTCACAGGAAACCCTATAGTTTTACCACTCCGATTTGACAAAGTTTCCTAATGCTAATAAACACATAAATCAGCTAACACCACACATGATGGGTCAACACAGACACTTAATCAAAAGCCCAATCCATAAAACATGAGAGGCTCATGACATTGCCATGAAGGAAAATTGTTCCAAACTTCAGTTCAGTACACCAGGATTTGAGCCAGTAAATTTCATCAGTGCCGCTTTCCGAATCTCACACCTCCAGTGTAAACTGCCTGTTCCCTTTCCAGACCAAATGTAATGAAACCATTTAATACCAGAATGCAATAAAACCATATAATATGGCAGCAAAGTAGCCTAATACATTTGAATTGCAGCAAAAAATAAAATAAAATATGTTTTCAACCTCAGGGAAGCCAAAGCACAAACAGAAAGAAGCACTAGAATAAAACCTTGCTCTTCTCCTGCTGCAGTTCAATTTGGATTTCCGTGAGTTTGGCCCTCAGCTCCTCATTGGCTGCTTGCAAGGCTGCCATGGCGTCATGCCGCTCCCCTTTGCCCCGCCCAGTGGGTGCTTTCTTGGACATGTTGGGCAGTAGTCCAAAGGCCACGCCCCTTTCAGGGATGACCCTAGTTTGTGATTGGTCAAGATTCTGGTCCGTTTGTTCCTCAGCTACATCCTTCCACCCACCTGAAATTCACAGAGAAACATAAACGTTTCACGATGTCATTGAGATACAGGAAAATTACAATTCAAATTAATTTTAATTGTCGCATTACACATTAATTTAGGCCGAAATACAAATAAAATAAAAACCCCATGAAATGGTTCGAAAAATACACACCTTTACGTCACAAAGGAATGAAAAAACATGTATAAATAATAATAATTAGGTAAAAAAAGTCCCAGGGGGGCCTGGGTAGCTCAGTGGTAAAGACGCTGGCAACCACCCCTGGAGTTTGCTAGCTCAAATCCCATTTAGACAAGGAGTGACTCCAGCCGGGTCTCCTAAGCAACCAAATTGGCCCGGTAGGGAGGGTAGAGTCACATGGAGTAACCTCCTCGTAGTCGCAATAATGTGGTTCGTTCACGGTGGGTCACGTGGTGAGTTGAGCGTGGATGCCGTGAAGTCTTCACATGCGCTATGTCTCTGTGCAACGCGCTCAACAAGCCACGTGATAAGATGCGTGAGTTGACGGTCTCAGACGAGGAGGCGGCTGGGATTTGTCCCCCGCCACCCAGATTGAGGCGAGTCAATTGCCACTACGAGGACTTAAAAGCTTTGGGAATTGAGCATTCCAAATTGGGTGAATAAAGGGGGAAAAAAAAAATCTCCCAAAAATAAAAAATAAATAAAACAAATGGTTTCCCAAAAATTCTCCCTATCTTCCAATGGTCAGACAAACAGATTGTCCTGCCCCAAACTCACACCATTGGTTGGGCAAATGTTGCTGTATCTGGCTGGTCGTGATGCTCCAACAAACATCTAGGGGAAACTCAGCCTATGAATGGCTTACTTGTAGTTGTCTCTGAATATTAAGCTGGAATGGGATCATACAAGATTTTAACACTGAAAAAAAATGACTAATTTCACCTTTAAGACTAGAGGAAATGGAACACACAGTGGTATTGTGCCATAAATGTATGAAGTCACAGCTCTCAAAACAAAGACTTGGTCATATTTAACTCTGAATATAAAATGAGTGACTGTGTTTTCTGCCAGATAAAACTGCTGACATAAAGGCAAATGATGATGATGAAGTCAATGAACAGGTGCAGAGACGCTCCATGAGAAAGAATAAACATAGTGAGCGAGGGGGATATTTTGTCGGCGGATCATTTTCTACAAGTAGCTAATCTTGTGATATTGCTCATTTGATGAATTACATAAATGTCAGTGGCAAACATTCAGAGCCATATAGTTTAACATAAACATTAATAACATTCTCCAGAAGCAGTAGTCATAAATTTTAAACCCCTTTTGCTGCATTTTTTTTGGCTGTTCTCTAATAGCATACTGCCATATTACTCTTATGCAATATGTGCACAGTAAGCAAAATTATTTACTACATTTGCCAAAATGTAGTGTATTACTATGAGCTTGACTTGACTTTCCATTTCCAGTGTGATGAATGAACCAGAAATAATAGCAACCATATTTTTAACATCTCTTTATGACTCATTACTTGATTGGACTGCCAAATGCAAATAAAGTTTTATACAAAATTGGATTAAAAATATATATTAAAATTATTTCCAAGATAATAAATAGACACATATATTTATAAGTAGCACATGTCCAATTCGAGTTACTTTAGATGAGGTTGTGTTACACAGAGATTTCAGTGAAGTAGCTAGAAGGGGCAGTACTTTATGATGTCATGGCTATGCATTCTTAACATCATTGTCTCTTCTGCCAGATAAAATAGAACTGTAATTGTGTGCTTTTAACTGATGTAACTTTTCACTTTCAAATCCTGACCTGTCAGAACAAAAAGATTTTCACAAACGTGATGTGCATTTTAACCAGGAACACTAATGATTCCAAGCACTGGTAAACACAGCAATAGTCACTATTGGTATTATGTAGAGTTGTAATGTAAATCCCTGTTGGCCAACGCTGATTAATTAATTTATTAATTTAATCACTGGTTAATTATTGATGAAAGTTTTGTAATAAGTGGTTTAAACTAATTAGATACATCATACAATAGCATTTGGCCTCTAACTCATCCACCTCAATAAAAGATCAGTTTCTGATCAGACTATCTGACTCCAATTAAATCAATAAATCATCTCAAGTTTGATTGCTTTAACATCTAATTTGTTTCTCCTAGACAAATCAAATTAAATGGGATTGTCAATGGAGATCAAATGGAGACTCTTGTTGAAGTCTCCTGCCTCAATTATATCTTTAATATCTATAATAATATTTTTTGTCTTAGAGAGCAAATAAGATTTAATGGAGGCTTTTGTTGGTGTTCTGCTTCTCTAAAAGTTTGTCCTGATATAAAGACAAAGAGACATCTCACATACATCTCCTCTAGAGTTTCAAAATAAATACAAATACAAATCTCAAACTGTGCTGAGATTTGCCAAGATACCAACAGTCTGCTTATCAAATTCTTCAAACACCAAATTGTCTGTGCTATCCAATCCACAGTCATTTGAACTTTATTTAAACAACTTAAAATCACCAGGTAATAAAGCAACATAACTGTGCAATATGAACACATCACACCACATGTAAAAATGTCTATGCGTGCAGGTAGAGCAGTCTGGATTAAAGAGAGAAATCATCTGTCTAGACAAGTTTATCTCTCTTTGGCAGAATTGGAAATATTTAATACTTTGCCAATTTACAAATCTGCATCTAAACTCTGCAGTAGCATTCCCCCAGCTGTGTGTCTAACAGATCATTGCAGCAGACTACAGTTTGTGTCCAAAAGATGAGAGGAATCTTACAACATTTTGACTGGCTTGTTCAGGATTTCACTCCAATATTTTCCGCTGTTATTGTGCTCCATAAATGACCCAGTATGAAAAAATATAGCACAAACCCTATCTCACTATTGAGTGGGAAAGAAGCACTGAATCATTTAAGTTTATTTAAGCCACTTTGACAATTACAAAAGAGCAATTATAATTACTGTATAGATAAGTGAGCACTTAATCCATTCTTTCAAAAAAGGTACCCCATTTGCTTTAAGAGCAATTTCTAAAATCAGAGATGCACTTTGCAAGTACCCAAGCTTCCCAAGCTACAAGCTACTCATAACTAAAAGTAGCTAACTACATCAATGCTTTTAAACAAGAACTTTTTTTGGGGGTTGGGATGACATGTTGCCCCGTTAACCTACAATAACAACTGCCAAAACAAAATCTATGCTTCTTTTAAAATCTACATGCATTAAACATTTTACAGTAGAAAAAAAGAGAAAACAATTAGGAGGCATAAAATGATGCATAACAAAATAAAAAATAAATTGATATTGATAAAATGTTGACATTTATGACATTTAAAACACTTGTGACAACTTCCCCATGCGACAACCAACCCCACTCTCCCCTGTTTATCTGTGTAACAGTTAAAGGATGGGCAAGTCAGGCTGAACAGTCAACATAAAGATTGAAAGTAAGTATTTAACTAATACACCAGCACTTTGAGCAAAAGTCCGGAGATGTACTTGCGTGTCGTTGCGTTTCCTTGCGTTCACACCCTCCTCCTCATCGTCACAATTTGCTTTACGTCAGATATTGGCAACCCAACTCTCTAGATATCCATACTGAAGTTATGTACTGTAGTTCATATTTCCATTAGCATGGTCCTTGTCAAAGTGTGATAAATAACAAAGCAAGTATGTGAACTGAAGTAGGAAATGCTTGCTTTTCTCACTTAAATTATGAGACACCTTCAGTCTTGCCCTATTGCTCTGAATGCTGGAACAGCAAGGTAAGACAAAAGCACTTTTCATATGTACAGCAGCTTTACTGACAGGTTTGAAGTACAGCTCACTTATGACTCCCTCTCCCAAAACCCTTACTAAGCTCTTATCAGAGAATCAAATCAAATGCATAAATATCACCAGCTCTTTCCTGGATGCAGATTACCCATTGGCCTAAACCAATGATGACAATTCAACACTGTCACAGGTAGAAGTCTAAGACTAAAGGGATAGTTCGCCGAAAAATGTAAATTCTGTGAATTCTATGCAATTGCTATGAATTTAATTTCAACATAGTCCTCCGAACAAATGACAAAGAAAGGAAAATACAGAGAAAGCAGAGTGCTACACATCTCTTTTAAAGCCACTTTACAAAGAGATCCTTTCATGCATAAAAGCCCCCCTTCACTGGCTTCCAGGGATTCAGTATTTCCATGGGACAACACTTCAACATGTTGTTTGGGTAATACTTCCATAGTATTAAACTGGAACATGAAGCCTCCAATCTGACTGAATTACAGTGAGTCAGCACACTGTATGTGATATGTTCTAAACTGAATGAGGAAAAAAAGGTGTAGCTGGTCTCAAAATGTTATGCTGCCTTCACGTGTTTCCGGAATTATGCCGCTCACTTATGAAGTTCCGAGCACGTCTCTTTTAATTGCTTTGTTGTCGGAAACATGGACTACGCCATGTTCATTCATGCACATTTATTGGGGACCGATGAAGGAATTTTTGTCAAATACATGCTATTTTCTCTTTGTAAAAATCTACAATTATCAAATAGGTACTGATATATGTAACTGTACATGACTGAAAAGGCAAGTGATTATATGGTAGCTGCAATTACAAAAATTAATAAAAACCATTATTCACTGTTGAAACTGTACTCTCCTCCTCTAAGTGGAATCTCTCCAAGTGGTTTCCCAGTCGTAATTATGACTTGAGGGGGGCGTTTATGTGCGACAACAGAGTACGAAATGTACCATAATTACAGTTGCATGTGAATGCAGCATGGGAGATTGAGCATTAATACAGGCTTCTGACCTAGATTGGGTTTGTATAATTTTGCATACAATCATTTTATACATCATCATCATGAAGGCATTATTTCACATTAATTAAAGGTATAGTTTATTATTTCTGTGTAACTAGCATCTCCAAATGAAATTGTAAAAATTATGGTTTCTTGAAAACTCCCATGGCTTCCATTTGTCAGCCAAAAATATAGTCCTGCCCCCAAACTCATGCCATTGGTTGAGCCAATTTTTCTATGTCAAGTTGGTCGGGATGCTCAAACAAAAATAGGAATATCAAAAATATACAATGTTTATACTTTTTGAGGGAATCAACCTGCAAATGGCTGACTTATAGTTGTCTTTCCACATTAACCTAGGGTAGGAGAAAGTATTTAAATATCAAAAAAATTACCATAAATTATGTTTCTTATATAAAAAAAAAAACACGACTCCCATTAGCATGAGAAGAGATAACATATAAATTAAGGAAAGACACAAATTTCTCATTTGTTATTATAATAGTTTATAATGACATCCCTTGCAACCTATCTGCATTTGGAGACAAAGTGACAATCCAGTAAATATCTTGTGTCTTCTTTCCACTATGTGTCTATTAGCAACACAACGTAGGCATCACTTGTCGTTTCTTTGAACATACAGTTATTCATTACACGGTAAGCTGCACCAACAGGGATGTGAACGTAAAAACTTCCAAAACAGCCTTGCTAAACCTCCCTGTCTAAAGTCAATGAGTTCATCCCCTTGGCAAAAGAACAGAACATTTGGTCATCGGTTGCCTTCAAACTGAAAACAACCTATGCAACCTGTGCTGTGATTCTCTGCCAGGCATAAGAAGAAAATAGACAAGCAGAAAGAGTCTGTGTGTGTATTGCAGATGGCCCTCAGGGAACATTTCAACAAATGTCCCAGTGGGCACATGACAGCCTGTGGACATTATAACATCCTGCGTAAGTGAGGCTGCAACTGCTACAGCATCATTTGATCAATATTTCCCCTTCGCGCCGGTATTACGCAGCTCGTATTGACAGCTCAGACAGCAGGCCGAGCTCAGGATCATTATCTTGTAATCACACAAGTCTAAAACAAATCACACATTTGATGTCTCCCAGGTTGAATCAAAAAGGTGAGGACAGCAAGCCTTTATTTGATTAGAATTCAATGCATAACGATTGCAACTAACCTTAAATGCATGATTTGAGATGTGATGTTCTTTTAGTCTGCAGGTTTTATCCGGGAAGCTGTTGGTCATCCATCATTCCGTATGAGTCGTAGCACATGCTCTGAAACGACAAGTGATGCATGTTGTCATGCCCTGAATTCCATGCAAGAAGATGCTTGAATCCACAGCATAGCAGGCTGCTTGCAATATGCGCAGATGCCTGGATCCTCAGTAATGCAGGAGCCGGTAATGATGTATCACCAGAAATAGCTCCCAATGGGAATAACGAATGAAAAATGGAGGAACTGTGGGAAATATGGATTTTTAGAGGAGATATTTTGAAGGTACAGAGAGAGCTGGCTTAAAGAACTTACCATAAACACTCCCTCCCCATCCCTGCTGGAGAGCAAGGATGATGCCGGCAGGAGAGAGGAGGGGGGGAGGAATAGAGACAGTCCCATGCATAGAGCACACACATATGCGCAGGCGTGCTCACACACACTAGGATTTGGCCATTTTGCTGGATGTGTTGTATGCCTGGCTTCTATCCTGGGTTTGTGTGTGAGAGAGAGAGAGAGAGAGAGAGAGAGAGAGAGAAAGAGAGAGATGGGGAGAGAGGGAGAGAGAGGTACACAATGCTTGCAGCCATTGTAGCCACCCAATGGTAAATATACTGCAACTGCATCTCTATCACAGAAACTGCATTGAGCATGGCTTAAAAATAGTGCAGACCAACATTCTCATCCCTTTTTAGCAATGAATGGTCCTCCAACCACACAGATGTCGCCAGAGAGCCGAGAACCTAATAACAGATACATGAAATGATTAGTTAAGTCATTTCTGCATCACTAGTAGAGTCTGGCCTGCATCAGAGACTGTGTGACCCAACCTGGTCTGGCCCGGCCCGACAGGTGCCATCAAATGTTAAGCCCAACCAGACTCAAACACAAAATTGCTCACTCACTTTATAATTCTTCTCCAAGAAAGTAAATTATATAAGTATTAATCTGTATTCAATTTAAGCATTGTAGGTAGGGTGACCATATTATGGTTATCCAAAAAGAATTTGTATTTAATATATTTAACAAATGACATTTATTGCAACATGAATATATATAAACAAAAAAAATTATGTAGATGCTTGTTTCACCCCTCACAAGGCCTGATCTGTGTTTGGTTTTTGTATTTTCTGATTTTTTAGCATTGAAGTACCAGCTTTACAGGTCAAGTACAGAGGTTGCACTACAAATATCAAAAGATGGGGTTGTAAAATGTTAATCATGGTCCCATTAGTTTACGTTTCACTGATAAGTAGTATATTGTTTTGTGCAACTTACGTTATTTATGATTCTGGTTGAGAGTGCAGCGCACATCTGGTTACATTTTTCCACCTCACATACAGCGAGTGGCTGTGCACGCAGAAAGCAAGTGGGTGAGCAAGATAGAGAGAATTTGTTTTTTAAAAGACTGCACACATTAGGTGCTTCTCAAATGAAATGCTGCAGCAAAAGCACCTGTAGTCTGCCACTCTCTGTCTGAATACTGGACACGTGAACATGAAAACTGGTGCAGAGTATCAAGTCCTAACTGCATGTCAGTATGAAGAAAGCCAATTTTAAAATCCCATCCAAATGCTTTTTTTAGCTCCAAAAATGAGGACATGTCTGGGGAAAAAGAGGATGTTTGGTCACCCTAATTGTAGGCAACATTCGTAAGTATGCAAATAGCAGAGGTGTATAGTAACGAAGTACAAATACTTATGTAGCCGGTTCTACTTGCCCCCGCTCCGAACGGGACTCGAACTGACGTCTCCGGCGTGGGAGGCGGGTGTGCTAATGAGGAGGCTAAAGGCTACAGCCTCTAGTGTCAGTCGCTAGTGCACCTCTTGAGGTGAGGAGAGTGAGGTTTACACACTGCACAGCTATCTACCAGCTGGTTCCCGTTACATTTACTTAAGTACAATTTTCAGTATTTGTTCTTTACTTGAGTCAAATACAAGGTATTTTCATGGTGTAAAAATTTTCAACATGCATAGAATGGCTGCTGATATACATAAATTAATTTGACCAAAACGGCAAGCACTAACAATTAGCTGTATTTAGAAAAATGAACAAAAACGGTCATTCACTACAGAAACTGTCCTCTCCTCCGCCATGTTGAAAGTTCAGAACTCATCTCGGAAACTTTATCAAAATTATCTCTGAGTTTCCCAGTAGTAATTACGACTTGAGGGGTCATTCATGTGCAAATTCCGAGTGGGAAATTCGTATTTACGATAATTACGGTAGCACGTGAAGTAAGCATGTGCGACAGTGATAACAAAGAAATCGCTCGCTGACCAGAGTACGCTGACTCAATGCACGTCAAACTTTATTGGCTCATGACACATAAAATCTTGGTCATTTGTTGCTACCTGATGGCTAAAACCTTTAATGTCACAGAGTTAAATGGACACACATTTAGCTCTTTTACACATCTGCTCTGCTCTTACAGTTTGGTTTAGAACGGCACGAACACAAGGGGAGTGATACAAACAGTAAAGCGTGCTGATGGTTTAAGACATCAGTACTCATGGAACGTCTCTCGTCCAAACAGATTTGAGGACCGGAACTAGCTGTTGTATAATAATAATACAAATGTATTTTTCCATTAATTACAAATCCAAACCGGAATTTATACTTGGAAAAAGTGACCCCGCACCTGGCATGAAACCTGGTGGTTTGTCGGGTAGCAGGACTCTAACCATTAGCAGCACTAAACCATTGGTTTAGCCAACGTTGCTATATTGGGTCACTCAAACAAACATAGCAATGTTCTCCAAGTGCCACAGTTACACACTTCAAAGAAGTCTACCTGAATGGATGGCATTTCCCCGCCGCCATTGAAGGAATGCAATGTGAAAGTTGTACAAAGAAACGTTCATCTTTAACAACGCTATCAAAGTGGATAGCAAGCACAACAACACCTCTACAACATAGGCTAGGCCGCCATCTTGATTGTTTTGGGTTGAATTGAATGAATTACAATGACAACAAATTCGTCATAATTTTCCAATATCTCTGTTCTCCCAGTCCACACTGTGACGCAAATATGGCTTTATCAAATTTGTCCACTTGGGAGAGCTCTGTTTTCCATTTTTGGACAAAAATGCAGTCTTAGTGTGAGCGAAAGGCCAAATCATAGAGAAAATTAGATGTTTTTCAAATATATCCTAATTAATATGGACGTCCAAGTACAGCACAGAAAAAACCCAGTACAGAGTTTCACAGACATAAGTAGTAAACAAAGCAGAATACGCAGTTATGATTATGAATATTCGCTTTACTTCAAACCAAACCAGTCTAGGTCCTACAGGAGTGCTTTCAGGAGCACCCTCAGTGATTTTGCTCTGGAACCAGGTCTGAACGAAAATCAGAATATCATTAAAACATTTTAGGTCTATAACCTGGCAAACTTTGGCAAATCCATTGATAAATTAATCCTCAAAAGCGATCTTTGTCTCAACACAGAACCATGCCAAAGAGACTGTTTCCAGGCGGACTGATAATAAACCATCAAACCAGCCAATCAAATGAACACTTACTAACTTGAGAGGGTGTTTTCCAATTTTGTGTGCAATATATACACCAGAGGGGTTCTGAACTGAGGCTAAAACTAACACCCTTGACTGGCACACATTCAAAGTTGGGGTGGAAAAACCTGCAGGAGTTTTTGACAGTAATCTGGCAACAACATAGAGGAGCATTTGCACAATCTGGCATCCCGTGTGCCAGTGTGCAGTTTTGTTGTCATTCTTCTGTCTGCCCTATATTTACATCTATATGACTTGTGCAGGTTGCGTCACCAGCAGCTGTGTGAATTCGTGGAATAAAGATCCCGATCCAATTCTGTCACATGAATCCTCATGCTGGTGGACATCCAGATTTGATAGACAAGAGCAGTTCTCATCTAGAGAAACTTAATTTCGGACGTGAAACAACCCATGCCTCTGGAAAGGTTTGGCTGTGTCGAGCATTTTTATATAATATAAAATCTATTTAAAGGATTTATACGGACGTGAATCATCTTCTGCGGTTTGATTAGTCTATAGGGAACGTGAAATGTCGAGCGAGACACAAAGATCACCCGAAGAAAACATTCAGGGTATGTTGCTGTAATGTTTGTATAGACAACAAGAGCTAACGTGTGCCTTCATGCATGTATTAACTGAATTTAATATAATAACATTGTATAAATTCAAATTTTAGCTTTTCAGCACGTGTTTTTATAAACCTAAAACATTAAGTAGGCTACTGTATACAAAATATTACTACAGTGTATCCGAGTTGTGCAGATTATTAATAGGCATTAGGGATCGTGTCCTTTTGTCAAGCCATATGCTTCAAATCCCACTTTCACCTAAAATGAAATCATTATCAAATGGCTGTTAAAATTACACGGGCATGAAATGTGTCAAAAAGCAGCACGTGAATGTAAAAACACAGGTATGACGCATGTGCTGCGATGATACAAATATAATCGCATATACTGTGTATGAAGGAGGAAATCGTTTTCATGAGTACTTTATGGATACAATGAGTATTTTATCGAGGCGCTGTCGAATTGTTCTTTCAAATTTGAATTCCCTTTGATGTCGGCGTCACAATGCAGACATAAACAAACAAATGCACTCACGTCCGCACTCCCTTGAGAGAGGAGGTGGGGGCAACACAGGCCTAATTTCATTGGACGATGAACGGGAAAAATGGCCTGACGTGCGGGACGCAATGTGAGCGTTCATGAGCTATTTATAGAGCTCTGTTTTTTGCTGGTCGAGCCGCAAGTGCTGGTATACCCGCGGTTGATCTCTATAATATTTTCGCTCTGTTATGCCTAACCCATTTTTAATGGGTCATGATAATAACATTTACTCTAATAAACTATTCATAAGTTATGACATGTTTTGCTTGCAATACTGGTACAGACATGGATTCTTATTAACCTTCAAAGACCCAAGCATTTATATTAAACACACACACACACACACAATTAAAACCACCTGCCTCATATTGTGTAGTAGGTCCCCCTCAAGCTGCCAAAACTGTGCCATTCTTCTCAGCACAATTGTACAGAGAGGGTTATATGAGTTACTGTAAACTTTGTCAGTCTGACCAGTCTGCCCATTCTCTGTTGACCTCTCTCATCAACAAGGCATTTCCATCCACAGAACTGCCGCTCAATGGATATTTTTTTTTTGGCACCATTCTGTGTAAATTCTAGAGTGTTGTATGTGAAAATCAGTTACAGAAATACTCAAACCAGCCCATCTGGCACCAACAATCATGCCACATTTTTTCCCCATTCTGATGGTTGATGTGAACATTAACTGAAGCTCATGACCCATATCTGCATGATTTTATGCATTGCACTGCTGCCACAATATTGGCAAGATTGTTGGTGCCAGATGGGCTGGTTTGCGTATTTCTGTAACTGCTGATCTCCTGGGATTTTCACACAAACAACAGACTCTAGAATTTACCCAGAATGGTGCCAAAAACAAACAAACAAAAAACATCAAGTGAGCGGCAGTTCTGTGGACGGAAATGTCTTTTTGATGAGAGAGGTCAACAGAGAATGGCCAGACGGGTTCGAACTGAAAAAGTCTACGGTAACTCGGATAACCGCTCTGTACAATTGTGGTGAGAAGAATGGTGCTGTTTTGGTGGCACAAGGGGGACCTACACAATATTAGGCAGGTGATTTTAATGTTGTGGCTGATTGGTGTATATACAGTATATATTCCTAATTGAAAAAGTTTTAGGAATCTATCTATCTGTTTGCCCGTCTGTCCACCTGTCTGCGCATCCATCCATCCATCCAAGTAACGAAATTTTACCAGAGTTATAACCACTGAGGACAATTTGAACAATGAACAATACATTTGCAACATTTATTAGTCTTGGTTAATATTCATTTCTACATACTGTACACTAATACATTATTTTCATTAAAAGTTGTATATGGTAACATTAACAATAGGTAATACATTATCAACTAACATGAACAAACAATGAAACTTAGTATATTTATAAATGAGTAAAAACCAAGATAACTAAATGCTGAAAAAAAGATTGTTCATTCTTGATATCTTATGCATTAACTAATGTTAATGTATAGAACCTTACAGTAAAGTGTTAGTAAAAAAAAAAAAAGTACTGTAAAAACTACAGTGAGAAAGGTTAGTATATTAATCCCTTACATTATTTTGCTTTTGCCTGCAGGTTCGTGGGTGGAGCTGCATTTTAATAATGGAGGCAGCAACACGCCTAAAGGAGCTGCAGAGGAACAGTCTGGTAGTACTGCTCCAAGCGTAGATCTGGAGAAAATGCTGCTGGATGCTCAGCACGAGTCAGGCAGGAGCAGCTCAAGGGGAAGCTTACCATATGACAGGTCAGGATGACCAGTTTTTAATCAATCATATGCTAATTGTGTATTATATATATATATATATATATATATACACACACACACACCACAGTTAGTTCCGGTCCTCGAATCTGATTGGACGAGAGACGTTTCATGAGCACTGATGGTGTGACACCATCAGCACTCGGACGCTTCACTGTGTGTGTATCACTCCGCTTGTGTTCATGACGTTCTAAACTAAAGTGCAAGAGTAGTGCATATGTGTTAGGAGTTACTGTCTTTATTTTTGAAATTACATATGTTAGCCAGCAGGTGGTGGCAAAAGATAATTTTTGCGTGTAATATGAGCCAGTTGGTGACGTAAAGTGAATCCGTTAGTCATTGTTTACATAGAACAGCACTCTCTGAGTTTCCACATTGGATACATACTGTTTAAAATGGCGGAGGACATCGCTGTTTCTATAGTGAATGACTCTTGCACACCGGCTACTCCGAAATAGAGAGGAATACCCTGCATGGACGTGTATATTCCACTGAGAAAGATGACCTTCAGAAAGCTGACAGCATCTCTGATTGGGTGTGGCATCAGGTGATCGCACATGCTCCATCTCTCTCTCTCTCTCTCTCTCTCTCTCACACACACACATCCATCCGTCTATCCTTGTTTATCCAATGACATGTTAGAAACTGCGATACTATTTCTAAAGTGAACATTTTGAATTACTAACGGAGGCTTGGGCGCATCATTTGTTTCGAACCAGCAACGGCAGATTCTGATCGGTCGCGTAATAAAGTAGTTTCATGCACAAATGCGTTTTTATGACCGTACTCAGTTTTTCCTAATTTTTAAAATGTACTTGTTCATTGAACTGTTGTATATAAGCAATATCACACTTGCAATCGTGCTATATGGCCCTGCATCATCACTGCTGTAATTACCTATGGCACTCGATCTGCGGTCGAATCACAGCAGTGCTGATGGAGGGACATATCGCACTCTTGCTCGTGTGATATTGCTTAAACAGAACTGAATGTATTGCTTATGTTTAAATACTATGATGGTGTGTTCATTCTGGCAAGGTAACTTGTAGAAATTGTAAGATGTTAAAGGAATAGTTCACCCAACAATGAAAATTATTTAATTTTCTCACCATTACAGTTTGTCGTTCCAAGCCTACATGCTGTTATTTTGTGTGTGTGTGTCTGTGTGTGTGCGTGCCATTGATGTGGAAAAGTGATGTGTGAATCTTTTCAAAAATTCTCCTTTTGTGTTCCATGGAATGAAAAAACAGCATACGGGTCTGGTACAACATGGGGATGAGAAAATAATGACAATTTAATATTTTTGGGTGAACTATTCCTTTAAATTGGTACATGGGTCGATTATAATAAATGCTGTTTCATTTTATTCACCAGTCCTCCGAGATCTCAGACTCCTTTGCATCTACGCAGGGGCTCAGAGGTCCACAGCTCTGGAGAAAAAAACAGCTCACAGGTGTTTATGAGCAGCAGCTTTTACCTTACTATGACATAACTAACTTTGGTTTACTTGTGCAGTATCTAAACTGTTGAGTTGGTCAAGAAGAATTGCTGTAACCATGGTGGCTATTTACAGACAAAAGGCTAAAATAATAATAATGCAACACAAGAAATGATCTGTTCCGAGTCTTATTGTTTTGTTGTGGTTTGGTTTTAGTCAGAGGAAGACTATCTGGAGCGGAGGAAAGAAGTGGAGATTCTGATGAAGAAAAACGCAGACTGGATCTGGGATTGGTCGAGTCGACCCGAAAACCTGCCGCCCAAGTATCTGAAACTTTTAAAAATCATCTTAATGTACAAATACATCATAACATACATCATAACATTAACATGATGTTAGTTGTTACACTCAAGTATTTGACAGAGTAAATGTCTTTGCAGGGAGTTTTTGCTGAGGCACCCGAAGCGCTCCAGCACCCTCAGCATGAGGAACACCAGTATGATGAAGAAGGGAGGGATCTTCTCTGCAGAATTCCTCAAAGTATTCCTGCCCTCTCTGGTCCTTTCACACATCCTTGCTGTGGGTCTTGGGTGAGTAATATGATCAAATCCCTAACCTTACAAACTTCGGCACGTACTGTAACTTGTCTCATACATTTGTGCTACAGAATGATACATGAATAATTCCTTAAATCATGCTGCCAGTTTGATGTGAGGTGTAGCATTACTTTTTTAAACAATCAAACTGAAAATCCCATGGATTTAAAGTGAAGGAGGAACCCACTGAACACCTTTTATTCTAACCGCACGTCTTTGAACGTGAATAATGCGCATACACCTGGAATTATTTGCACTTATTTGTGGGTCCACAATTAATGATGAGGACGCATTCTTGTGTTCAATCACAGTTGGACGGAGCGTAATTATGAATACAGGGGTCGCAAGATATGTTTTTCTAAGTTTCAAACTACGTTTAACTCGACACATCGTCCTAAAAATGCTGTTTATGATGGCACGCTTCCAAAGTGAGATGGTCCAAAAAGTGTCCGTCTGAAGCATGGAATGAATGAATGAATGAATGAACGTTACATTTATATAGCGCTTTTCTGACACTACACTCAAAGTGCTTTACACAGTGAACAGGGGACTCTCCTCAACCACCACCAGTGTGCAGCATCCAACTGGATGACGCGACGGCAGCCATAGCGTGCCAGTATGCTCAACAACACACCAGCTATTGGTGGAGAGGAGCGAGTAGAGTTATAGAGCCAAGTAATGGATGGGGATTATTAGGAGGCCATAACTGATAAGGGCCAATTGGGGGAATTTGGCCAGGACACTGAGATTACACCCCTACTCTTTTCGATTCGAAGGATTTTTAATGACCACAGAGTGTCAGGATCTTGGTTTAACGTTTCATCCGAAGGTTGGAAACATTTATATCCACGCATCTTTATAAAAGCCGTTAAGTCTATCTCGGACACACTGACAAATTCAATTGCAAAAATGATTGCTGTGGACTGTAGACAAATGAAGGCTTGTACAATGATACGAAAATAAACAATACTGTATATTGCATTCTAATGCAACTTTTTGTATTGCCTAATCAATGCTTTACTTGTCTGCCATAATTATGTAATGTCTGTTTTAATTATCTGAATTATTATATGAAAAAAAATAAATAGCAGAAACAATCAAATCACTTTATTGTCACACTACTATGTACACAAGTGCAACACTAGGTGAAAGTCTTGTGTGCAGTTCAGAGCAACATAGCAGTCATGACAGTGACTAGACATATGACGAGGCACAATGGTTGACGTTTGAAGCATGTGGGGACTACAGACAGGGAGAGGGACAGGTTGAAAATGTCCGTAAAAACACCAGCCAGTTGGTTCACGCACGCTCTGATGACACGGCCCGGAATGCCGCCTGGACCCTCGGCTTTACGGATGATAAACAAAAATCCACATCAAGGCACTCATGTGGTATTTCAATTGTAAAATCCTTCATTATAGGGGCTATATCTTAAAAAAGCACCAACACATATCGGCCCAAACAGCCCTTCATCGGCAAGACAAATTCAGCTTATAAACCTCGTCAGAT
Organism: Moxostoma hubbsi; assembly: GCA_032164185.1. Lineage (NCBI taxonomy): Eukaryota > Metazoa > Chordata > Actinopteri > Cypriniformes > Catostomidae > Moxostoma > Moxostoma hubbsi. The sequence continues at coordinate 1,485,953 of JAVLUX010000039.1, read as the reverse complement.
TACAACCTCATTTCACTCCGTTTTGGCATCCTCCGTTGGACATTTCACTTTTTAACTGCAGCCAAACGTGTAACGAAGCACGTAATTTCAGTTCTAAAAAACTTTGCAATGTTCATATAAATTTCATGAGACCAGGCTGGATTCACAGCCCTAATTTTAAAACCGCCTAAACTTATTTTTGTGAAATATTGGGAAAGCATTTTATCTTTTAAAATAAATACCACTTAATTTGATACTTTATCTAATGATTACATTGTTAAGGATGGCTTAAGTGTCCAAATACTATTTGGGGCCACTGTATATGTTCAGATTTAAGAGTTATTTTCAAGATATATTTATACTAAAATTCACAGAAATGTGTTAATATTTGTTATACATGTTAAATACAATTGATCAATTACAGTCTTTTCTAAAAAACACCCTTTTCTCTTACTTTTTAGGGTGTACATTGGAAGGCGTTTAACTACCTCTGGCACCTTTTAAGGGAACAGGAAAATAAAAAACAAGATAAATCTCATATCCACACATTCACCATCTCAGCTGCTTTGTCTTGAATCAGTGCTTGTGCAGATGCAGATAGGGCAAGGTCACATGACACTTCCTCTACCTGGCTGTGGGTCACTCTGCCTCGCTTTCCCCTCGTGTATTCCACTGGCCATTCCCATTGTTCCTCTGTGGCCCATAATGATGCCAGTTCATTACAGGGCCATCACTGCAGGTCAAGATCATGTTAGGCTCATAGGCAGATAATTAGATGTGCTGCATCCTCATCATTTGGCATTTTCTTGCACCAAGACTACTAAGCATATTGAGGGGATCATAAAAAAGGGGAATGCAGGATGAGAGAGAATTCCGGAAGTGTTGAATTTAAAGAGAACTCCATTGATGTGGTCCCTGAAGTATAGGCTTTGTTCACACTGCACATAAATTCAATTTGTTTTTTCAATACCGATTTGAAGGACTGACTCTTCACACCGTCATCCTGTAAGAGTTCAAATCAGATACTTGTTTTTTTTCTACTGACGGTGTAATCAATATCCAGTGTATCTACCCCTCTACTCATGAGAGACGAACGACCAAATAAATAATGAATGAAAGCAAAAAAATGTCAATGATGGTGAAATCAGATTTTTGCAGCATGTCTGAACAAAGCCTTAGATTGTGAACTGGGAGGAGTTTTCCCACTTTCTAGCCCGTATCAAAACAGGGAATGTATCAAACTTTATACTAAATCTCAACATTTGATAAAATCTTTTTAAGGCAACATTTCTTTGTGCCTTGAAGTTGTTTTTGCATTTATAATGCTTTGAATGCCAAACTGCACATTTGCTTTGGGACTCTTGACAGTATTCAGTATTATACAGTATATACAACGGCTGTCAACAGCAAATTTCTTTTTGCATTTTATTTAAAAAAATACAAGCCAAAATGTACCATATCAGCTCACCTCAGCCGAATCTCAACTGAGATTACAAATAAGGTACGAAATATTTCTTTTACAAAATATGAAGATGTAAAATATTTCAAGATGAAGTGAGATGTGCATTTACCACTGTTGTTTAAGTTTGCACTCAGAAATCATGTATCTGAACGATTGCCTTGCACAGTTCATGAATCAGGCAGGGAATATAAGGGAAATTCTGTGTAAATTTGTGCATGTTTTGTAGGCTTTAAAAATCATTTTCAGTGTATGTGTTAATTTCAGAGTTGTTTCTTTCTAAACAGAGGGAACAGAAATATATGTTTGTCAACTGTAACGGTTGTCTTGGATTCTGTAAATGCCTGTTAATCAAAGGATTCAAAAAATTAATTAAATGATATTAAAGGGGACTGTTAAATATGGTAACACTTTACAATAAGGTTGTATTTAACTTTAGTTAAAATGAACTAAGTATGAACATTACTTTTACACCAGTTATTACCTTGATTCATTTTAATAGCACAATATATGCAAAAAAAAAAAAAAAAAAATTTTATATATATATATATATATATATATATTACGATTTATGCCTTTCAATTGTGTAAATTGCATTATATTTCATTGAGTAGCCTAATAATTAATAAAATATATAGATATATTTTTAAGTTTTAAATAGTTAAACATTGCACATTTCTATTTGATGGAATTTTGTTATCAAACTGAATTATGTAAATCTTACAAATAGGCTAAAAAAATTGTGCAGTGAGTCACGATGCAATTAAAAAATATATTGTTAGCTAATTATTTCAACAACAGAATGGTGTTTTTCAATAAACATCATTTAAAATACCAATCATGAATTTTTGCACTGATTAAGTATTCATTTGAGAAAGTGTTGCTATGTATCTGTGAAATAAAATGTTGTTCCTATCCTTGGACAAAATTGGTTAAAAAATGCTAAATATTTTTTTTTTCTATTAATATACAGTGTGTGTGTATATATATATATATATATATATATATATATATATATATATATATATATATATATATATATATATATATGGCCAAAAGTTTGGAATAGTGTACAGATTTTACTGTTTTGGGAGGAAATTGGTACTTTAATTCACCAAAGTGGCATTCAACTGATCACAAAGTATAGTCAGGACATTACTGATGAAAAAAGTAATTTATCAAATCTAGACAGCAGCATCACTCCAACTCCTTATCCTTAATCATGCAAAATTGCTAATTTGTTACTAGAAAATCACTTGCCATTATATCAAACACAGTTGAAATCTGTTTGGTTTGTTAAATGAAGCTGAACATTGTCTGTGTGTGTTTCTGAGTTGTGACAGTATACAATAGACTGGCATGTCTTAAGGCCAATATTAGGTCAAAAATGGCAAAAAAGAAACAGATTTCTCTAGAAACTCATCAGTCAATCATTGTTTATAGGAATGAAGGCTATAAAAACTGAAGATTTCATACAAAAGGTGTACAATACAGTCTGTCCTCTAACAAGGACAGAAAGAGATGTGGAAGACCAGATGTGCAACTAAACAAGAGGATAAGTACATCACAGTCTCTAGTTTGACAAATAGACACCTCACATGTCCTCAGCTGACAGCTTCATTGAATTCTACCCGCTCAACACCAGTTTCATGTACAACAGTAAAGAGAAGACTCAGAGGTGCAGGACTTATGGGAAGAATTGCAATGAAAAAGACACTTTTGAAACAGAAATACAAAACGAAAAGGTTCGAGTGGGCAAAGAAACACAGACATTGGACAGTTAGACAAACGGACAGTGTTATGGATCTTCCCCGGGATCAGCTAGACTGTAAGGTGCATGAGAAGTGCCCGACAAGAGAGCCACATCTATGGTAAGTGCTACAGGAAGTGTGGGGTGAAAGGTCACCTATCTGGACAAACTGACGGCTAGATGGCAATTTTTGATGAGAACTATTTCAAGTAGTTTTAAGTTCTGAACATTTTTTTCACATTATTAATGTCCTGACTATACATTG